>JBBPBX010034600.1:18007-29041 GCA_038048925.1 Garcialebias charrua
ACGAAGCTCCCTGCACGTTTTTTTAAAGCTGAATCGTAAAAGTTAATAAGTTTTCCATTAATAGAGTATACAATAAAATGATTTGAGCAAGATTAAAACTTCTACTGCTTATATTGACCTTCCAAAACTGAAGACAAATCGCTTAGATCAACACTAGAAATGCTGCACTCGTCTGAGTCGACATGCTCCGCCATTATTAATTACATGCGCGTTGAGCAGCGGCTCCCCACGTGTACGTCAAATGACGGTTTTGCGGAATGCACGGAATTTTAGGGGCGTGTCCCAGAGAAATGACTATCATAACTTGGAATGAAATTTTAATATATTTATAATTTATTATGCAAAAACGACCAGAGCTCAATGATATAAGATATATATGTTCTGACAAATATTCAAATTTACAAAATCATGTCACAATCCCTTTAATTCAGTCGGTCTTACAGATACGGAGCTAATATTTATCGTAGTCATAGCTTAGTGTCGTGCCCAGTAAATGTTTAAAATCATTAACTTTTGGAGTCAGCATCATTCAGCATGGCTGCCACTGCTAATAAACATTAGCATAGCAACTTCAGGAGACAAACTGAAGCCTCTGCAAGGCTAAGGTGGGGCCAATCCTCCCATGTGACGCAAAGACAGAATGATTTGCTGAAATCCAAAAAGAGATACCTATAACTTTATTTACAAAATAACGCAACAAAGCAATACCTTTCCAAAGAAACTATTTACAAAAACTGGTGTGGTATGGTGTCATGTAGCATAGTATGGTGTGGCATGGAGTGGAGTGTGTGGGTATTGTGTGGTGATGTGTGCATGGAGTAGTATGGAGTGGTGTGGTAAGCCGTGGTGTGGCCAAGTGTGATGCAGTGCTACATGGAGTGGAGTGGTATGACTTGAAGAGGTGTTGCATGGAGTGGCATGGTTTGCCGTGGTGTGACCTGCCATGGTGAAGAGTAACATGGAGTGGTGTGGTATTAGAGTTGTATGGAGAGATGCGGTGTAATGAGATGTGCTGTGGTATGTCGTGGTGTAATCAAAAAAGGCGTTCAATACAAGATCAACTGGACTTTATTTGTTACAGAAGACGTTTCGACCTCTATCCAGAGGGCTTTTTCAATTCTATTAGCAGACTGTGTGCGTGTGGAGTTATAACAGTCTTAGGAGTCACGCACCAACATATGTAAATTGCAAGCTGAGGTAACACATACATGTAAATTGACAGATCACACCTTAACAGTAGGGGGTTCCCTTGAGGTCTCTGACAGAAGACACACAACTGTATGTAAATTGACAAAAACACACCTCACAACCAACAACAGAGGTTTCTCAAAAAACTTTGCTAGTCTAATTCACAGACAAGACACCTCTGCTCCCATCCGGTGTAAAACGTTTGGGAATCAGCCCCAAAACTGAGTTATAAGTCTTGGAAAGTTGAAATCTCAGACCTCCTCCTCTGTTAAGAGAAGGTTTTTCTCTCTTAACATAAACAGCTTCCTTCACACCCCTCTCAAACCATCTGTGCTCTCGGTCCAAAATTTGCACATTCTGGTCATCAAAAGAGTGACCCTTGTCCGTGAGGTGGAGGTGAACAGCTGAGTTTTGTACAGAGGAGGTTGCTCTCCTGTGTTGGGACATTCTTCTGTGGATGGGTTGCTTTCTTAGTTTCTCCAATGTAGCGGTCTGGGCAGTCCTCGCTGCACTGGACTGCATACACCACACCATTCTGTTTGTGTGTGGGGGTTTTGTCCTTAGGATGCACCAGCCTCTGTCTGAGAGTCCTGCTGGGTTTGAAATGTACTGGGATGTTGTGTTTGTTGAAAATCCTTCTGAAATTCTCGGAGACTCCAGCAACATAAGGAATGACACTGTTTTTTCGTCTGTTAGCCTCCACACGCACACAGTCTGCTAATAGAATTGAAAAAGCCCTCTGGATAGAGGTCAAAACGTCTTCTGTAACAAATAAAGTCCAGTTGATCTTGTATTGAACGCCTTTTTTGATTTTATCATGTCCTGGACGACTGAGAATCTTCACCAGCATATGTCGTGGTGTGTTAAAGCATGGAGTGGTATGGTGTGATGTGGTATGGAGTGGTTTGGCCTGTCATGAAGTCACATAGCCTGCCATAGCATTGCTTGGAGTGGTGTGGTATGGCATAGCGTACAGTTGTAAGAAGGGGTGTGGTGTGGAGTGGTGTAGCATGGAGTTATGCTGTGGGGCATAGTGGTGAGGCATGGAGTGGTGTGGTATGGTATGGGGTAGTGCTGTTTGACATAGAATAGTATGGTGTGGTGTGGCATGAAGTGGAGTGGTTTGGTATGGTGTGGTGTGGTATGGAGGAATGCTGTGTGGTATAGAGTAGTATGGAGGGGTGTGGCATGAAGTGGTGTGGTGTACTGTTGTATGGAATGGTGTTGTGTGGCATAGAATAGTGTGGTGTGGTGTAGCATGAAGTGGAGTGGTTTTGCATGGAGTGGTGTGGTGTGGTACGGTATAAAGTGGTATGGAGTAGTGCGAACTGGCATGGCGTGGCATGGTGGGAAATGGAATAGTTTGACATGGTGTGGTGTAGGCTGGTGTGGTTTGGCATAGCATGGCATTGCTTGGCATGGCAGAGAGTACAGTAGTATGAAGTGGTGTGATATGGTATGGTGTGGTGTGGCATGGCGTAGAGCAGTATGGAGAGATGTGGTGTGCCGTAGAATGGAGTGGCATGATGTGGTGTGACCTGTCATGGTGTAGCATTACATGGCATGGCATTGCATTGCTTGGAGTGGTGTGGTATAGCATAGCCTATAGTGGCATGGTGTGGTGTAGCATGGAGTTGTGCTGAGTGGCATAGACTAGTATGGAGTGGCGTGTTGTGGTGTGAAATGGAGTGGTGTGGTGTTGCTTGGTATAAAGTGGTATGGAGTGGTGAGGACTGCCATGACATGGTATGGCATGGCTTGACATGAAATAGTGTGGCGTGGAGTGGCATGGCATGGTATGGTGTAGCATGACGGGGTGTGGCATTCAATAAAAATACAGGTAGTCCTCGACTTACGACGTTTCGCGGTTACGAACGCCCTCCCATTGAAAAGCATTGTTTCGAGTTACACGGTTTATGCGCCTTTCCACCCAAAAATACTGTACCAAAACTCAGCGGAGGCGGAAATTTACAGGAGGGAGGGGGGAGAGTGTACCTTAGCGGCCACGGGCGGCGGATTACAGCTGAAAATTACAGGAGACCTCATTGTTTACAGGCAGACCAGAGCAGAGGAGGTTAGGAGGGGCTAACATGCTAACAGACCTTACTGTAAAACTCTGAACAGCACGTGGAAAAGTACAGGAGACCTTTGTTTGGACTGGAGGTTTACGAGGCAGAGAGGCTACAGCTGAGCAACGAGCTAACATGCTAACGGGCGGAGGAAGGCTTTATCAGCTCCCAGTAAGTTATTAACTCTTTTTTCCTTCATTATGGCTCCAAATGTATGGAGCTAACAGGCCTTACTGTAAACAGTCTGGACCGCGCGAACCACAGGCAGCCTCAGATGTTGGAGGGCGGAGGAAGGCTTTATCAGCTCCCAGTAAGTTATTAACTCTTTTTTCCTTCATTATGGCTCCAAATGTATGGAGCTAACAGGCCTTACTGTAAACAGTCTGGACCGCGCGAACCACAGGCAGCCTCAGATGTTGGAGGGACACCGAGCTAACATGCTAACAGGCGGAGGAAGGATTCACCAGCATTCCAGTAGGTTATTAACTCTTTTTTCACTTCATTATGGCTCCGAATGTATGTGTTTTTTGATAATTATGTAGGGTACTGTGTTAGGATGTGCTTAATACAGTACTGTTCATATGAGGTGCCGGTTGGACGTATTTTCCGAGTTACGGCAATTTTTGAGTTACGACGCAGCGTAGGAATGGAACTCCGTCGTAAGTCGGGGACCAACTGTATATGGCAACCCACTCACCTTTTGTTATGCTGTTTAATTGTCATATGCAGGTTATGGTTTTCTCTGACACATCATCATTCCAACAGGTGACTTAATGAGAATAATAAACCGCTCATACTCACATGGGCAACATATGTGTCATTACTGGGATCACAACGTATAAACACCAAAAAAATATTGAAGATTCAAACATAAACTGTTCTTAAAGTTACTTTAACAAATGTGTGTCTTATTCATTTAGCATAAGGTGGTAACTCAGTCAATTTTACTGCTAGAATCTGTTGTGGTAGTAGCTGAGAGTCACAAACTTTGAGTGCTATGTAATATATTTGTATGAACTTAGACAAGCTAAGGGGCGGGTGATGTATAGTTCCCCAAAGAATGCTTTATTACAAATGTTTTCATGCAAACATTGGACATGTGTATCTGAAAAGAAAAACAAACCTCATTTAATCACTTCCAATGAATAAAATAATCTTGAGATTTCCAACATTTTATTCCAGATTTTACCATGAATTACAACACAAAAATTTCACAATCTAATTACGAAACTAACCTAATATAGTTCTCCATACAGAACTAGTTTGAAGAGATGGTCCACCTCAATCCAGGGAATTGGATTATGGAATGGTTTGGAGAATGAAGTCATAAATGCCAAGTCAATGTGTACATTTAAGAAAATGATCAAAACTGAATTGTTAAAAATATATATATGAAGTAGTTTAATGTGTATTGTATTAGAGTTAAAATTTTAGAAAGAGTTATTCATTTTGTTCTGTTCCTTGAAGATTATTATTGTCTGAACTGATTGTTTGAAAAAAGAGACAGATATAATAAGATTGTTTCTTCTTTCTTTCATTTTTATATTTTGTATGCTATCGTTTATGGGATTGTTTTGTATTGTTCTTTTAAAATGAATAAATTTGATAAATAAATAAAATAAATAAACAAATAAATATTATCCAAAGCTAGCACTCTTCTGTTGTTGTGTAAATATATTTATTTCTAATCCAATTCCATTCAATGAAATTTCAAGAGTTTTCATTTCACCCCAGGGTTGCTCGTGTTGATTTTGTTCCCGTCGAACGTTCTGGAAACATTAAACTAAGAACATATTTCGATTTCTCCATAATTCAGCTGTGATCAGCTGCTCTCATTTTCTGAGGACTGTAGTGTAATGAAGAGTGACAGTTCAGGCTGGAAGCAGATGAAGGTGTGTGTTTATGTACGGAAAGAATACCGTGTAAATGTGTGTGTGTGGGGGGGGGAGCCAATAAACACCTGATCTGTGTGAGAGTGTCTGAGGGTTTCTTGTCTAAATATAAGCAGCACCACATCATCAGGCTGTAACGTTTTGGGAAATGTGTGTGTAGTGTAACATGAATTACTGCAAAGAGTGTCAGTGAGGGTGCTATTATTATTTGTTGTTTATTTATCATTGTAGCTATTGCGCTATAATCAAATGGAGTCTTGTAACCTTCCAAGCACATATTTCCACAACTGAAATTTATTAGTGAGTCTATTTTAAGAACTGGGTGTGAGAAGAAAACCTTACAGGCTCAACAACAATCATGTATGCTAAATATAGCATTGAAAACATGGGGCGACGGCGTAGCATTCAGTATCATGAAGATTATCAGCTGATGTGTTGTGTTTTTGCACTCTGTGGCAAACAAACAATGGTTTTGTTCATTTTTTTGTCTGAAAAATACTTCCTGTGCTCAGAGAAGCTGATTTCTGTCTAAGAAAACACAAGAAAGTATAAAAAATGTTCTCATTTATTGTCTTGAATTGAAATAAAAGCCTGTGATTCCTTGAAGGAATGCATATCGGACTGGTTTCAACTGGGATGGATCATATTTTGATGAGAAGTGAAACACTTGTAGTCATTCTGATCAAAATGCAAACTCTTACATGAGCTGTTGAATGACTATCAGCTATTATCAAGCTAAACTTTGTTTTTTATGAGTTAAGAATTAAGAGTGAAGAAAAGCATATATCCTTTTGCTATTGGATGCACGTAAATCCAAATTTTGTGAGTTTTTATGTATTTTTTTATTTTTCTAAAAATCTGGTAAAATAATAAATAAATAAAAAGTTTGAATCCGTCTCAACTATTCCATTTTTGCAGTTTCCCTTCTAAAGTTGTCCGTATGGCTTCATGCGAAATTCATGCATTTCTTTTGTTTGAAGTTTTGTTATGTTTCTAATATTTTGCTTTCTCTAATTTTTTTTTGTCCCATGTTCATTCATTCATTCATTCATTCAACCTTTATTTAGTCAGGTAAATCTTTTGAACCTCATGGGCTCATTTACGAAATCGACCTGCTAAAACTAAAGAACAATGAACAGCAATGGTAGAATTTCCTTAAACAATAAACAATAAACAAACAAACAATAAACAATAGAAAACAAAAGAGAGAAAAAAAAGAGAGAGAAAAAAAATAAAAATAAAAATATATATATATTTTTTTGCAGACATAGAGAGGGGATGGGAAATACCCTTCGTCCATCCATACTGTGAGCTTGATAACTTGAAAAATAAGAGCGGTACCAACTTCCATTTTTGTGTGTAGCTAAATCTTAATAAATATTTGTTTTAACATCAAATTATATTAAAGAAAAAAAAGAATAAACAAAGGAATAATGATATATAAGTAATATCCAAAGGCATTGGCAACATTGGTGTAAAGGTCTTACAAGTAAATCTTAAGAAAGGTCACTATCAAAAATTTGGTAGCCATGTCAAAATTCAAGATGGCAACCACCATGGTATGTGTAGGTGTGTATGGTGGGGGGCTATGGAAACCAACCACCCCTTATCATTTGAGGAAACTGTTTTCTAGGTTACTTAAAAGTGTAATTTCCTGAGATGGTTGGGGTGGCCACCTTTGACCACCCCCTGGATCCGCCACTGCACCTGCTGGTGCATAGTATTGCTCTCTCCAGTGCAGGATCCTTCACTTTGTGCTGCCTTGGACAAGAAGAAAAAAATTATAAATAAATGTAAAGCCTATCGCTCTTCTCATACAGTGTAACCCACTTAAATGTCTTGCACCAAAAACATTAAGGTTTACCAGCATTTCCTGTTCAGTTCCATCCAGTCCATGAAAACACTCAAATCAAAAACTAAAAAAAGTCACTATTTAAACCCTTCAGTGATGAGGGACATGAGCTTAGAGCTTGTTTTTTGCGTGTGTGTTTGATGAGAACCTTATTTTTAAATCTTTTGTAATGTTTTTGCTTCATTTCCTGTTTCATGTTTTGGTCTTTTAGTGTTGCTGTTTCTGATTTGTTTCTTTTTATTTTTCTAACGCAGCGTGTCAGTGCAGTTTCAGGTTGTTGCATTTTCTGCATCTCTTTGGTTTATGGTCCATTTGATTTAGCAATTTATTGCTATCTGTTAGATCGTGAAGAGTTTATTAGAGGTCCTCCTCACCTGTCAGCCTCCTCAGCAGATATGTTAGCTGCTCTTCATCCCCTCAGGGGCTTCGACTTTGGCAGATCAGATCAGCATTAACACCCTCTGCCACTCACACAGACTGTCCCACTGACTGACTTCATCATTTCTAAAAACAACAAGCTAACCTTGAAATACACTCTCCCTACCGGTACATTTCCAAGACACTTAACACATGTTTTCACCAATAAACTGAAAATAAAACATGTTTTAGAAGGCAGGGTTCCACGATGTGACTATGTGAACAAATTGTGTTTTTAAATCATGACTTTAGGATTTGTTGGGGTCTGGATTCTCAGCCTTCCATCCAGGACTTTCTCTTGAGACTTCAGAAATCTGCCTGTGATGTGGTGGATGCTGCAACAAGGAGTCCATCGTGCATCACAACTCAGAAGGTGTGACACTCTGAGACTTGAGGAGTTTGGTTCAGTGTTGTTGCTGTGAACGGTGAACCTGAGGTGTAAATGAACAACATTTGATTAAACAGAATCACATTTGGGAAAAAAAAAAAACACATTAATATTAACAATAAAAAAATAAAAATGGAATTACATTAAACCAAACCAGAAGTGGTGGGGTATTTTTTTGTGTGTATTTATATTTTTTTATTTTTTACTTTATTATTGTGTGTATTGTTCTGTTCTCATGTTGTTAATAGAGTAAAAATAAAATAAAATAAATCACCACTTCCGAATCCGTGTATGGTTCGTACAAAAAAAAAAAAAACATGCTTGTTTTGTTTTTGCAATTTTATTTCAAAACGAAAAAACCAAAGAATGAACCATACACGGATTCTTCCGCTTTGGCTTAATGTAATTCCGTTTATTTTCAAATGTGATTCAGTTTTTTTTTTTTTATGTGATTCCGTTTTTTTTAATTTTCCAAATGTGATTTCCATTCATTTTCAAATGTGATTCCGTTTTTTCCTAATGTGATTCTGTTTGTTTTTTTTTCAACCGCTTTGGCCACGTCTGCTTTGGCTTAAAGTAATTCAATTTGTTTTCAAACACAATTCCTTTTATTCAAATGTAATTCTGTTTTTTACAAATGTAATTCTGTTTTTTCAAATGTAATTCAATTATTTTCAAATGTAATTCTGCTTTTTTCAAATGTGATTCCATTATTTTCAAATGTAATTCTGTTTTTTCAAATGTAATTCTGTTTTTTCAAATGTGATTCCATTATTTTCAAATGTAATTCTGTTTTTTCAAATGTGATTCCATTATTTTCAAATGTAATTCTGTTTTTTCAAATGTAATTCTGTTTTTCAAATGTGATTCCATTTTTTCAAATGTAATGCTGTTTTTTTTCCAAATGTGATTCCATTTTTTTCAAATGTGATTCCATTTTTTCAAATGTAATTCTGATTTTTTTTAAATGTGATTCCGTTTTTTCCAATGCGATTCCATTTTTAATTCCGTTTTTTCAAATGTAATGCTGTTTTTTTCAAATGTAATACCGTATTTTTTTTCGAATGTAATACAATTTTTTTCCAAATGTAATTGCGTTTTTTCAAATGTAATTCCGTTTTTTTTTTTAATGTAATTCCATTTTTTTCAAATGTAATTCCATTTTTTCAAATGTGATTCCATTTTTGCAAATGTGTATTTATGTTTTTTCAAATGTAATATATATATATTTTTTTCAAATGTTGTTCATTTACATCTTAGGGCCACCGTAGTGAACACACACTGATTCAAATACAAAGTACATACTGTAAGACAACATTTTAATCAGGATGCAGAAACAACATTCTGCTGGAGTAAAACCCTCACCCTGTTTATCTTCAGTAGAAAAATGCAGATGATGACAAATAAATCTCCTTTTTCTTGCAGCCCTGTTCTGACCGACTGATTTAAACGTTTATGCCTAAATGAACTGATACTTTTTTATCTGAGTTCCTGCAGCTGATTAATAATGTTACAAAACAGCTGGACTTCTGTTAATCGTTCTAAATTTGAAGGTTCTCATAAATGTTTCTTTTTACAAAATGTCTTTACCTGTCTCTCCTTTATGGCATCATGGGGCAGCTGGGGCCCATGTCCAACCCCCTGGACAGGTCTTCGGTCCAACACAGGGACACAGAAACAAATGAGACATGCTCTCACACTCACCTGAGGACCGTTGGTTACCAACAAACCCAACCATCATGTTTTTGGTCTGTGGGAGGAAACCGATGCATCCGTGTGCACGAGGAGAGCATGTCAACTCCACACAGGAAGGCCCCAGGTTGGGATCTGACTTTGTTTTATTGTGAGGTGACCGCTCTAACCACTGCTCCACTGTGCAGCCCTCTTCAAGGGACCAGCCTTTATCTTTGTTATGCTTTTTAGTCATTTCTAATTGTTTGTGTTTCTTTCGTTTTCACCTCACAAGAAACAAAAAGTCCTTGAACGCACAAACAGGGTGAGCGCTCCAGTTTTCTGTGCACAAAGATAAACCCAACACAAACGGCATCACACCGAAGCTGAATGCACTGTATGTGTTGTCCTCTAGATGCTGCAGTGAGCTGTGTCTACTTTTAGCTCGCCCTCAGCTGGAGGAGGAGATATTTATAACCTGGGATCTGTTCACCGTGAGGTTCAGCCTCACACACAAATATGTGCACAATAGGGATGTGCATCCTCCACACACACACACACACACACACACACACACACTGGAAGGCGTACTCGCCAAGACCAATTCATTAACACACTCATGCAGTCATTTAAAGGCTATCAGGTGCCTGAAGGAGCTCCTCTGCATCAAACATGATGATGTAAGCATTAATGACTCTCATCCCCACGCTGGGCTTAAAGCCCCACACACGCTTAAAAACACACACAATACATGCAGCACGAAGCTTACACATCAATTATAATTAAAAAGGTTAGCTTTTTAGAAATATATATAAGCAGCTGTGAGATATTCATGTACATGTCTGCACGCAGGACAGAGCAGTCAAGCATCCACAGAGGAAAAAGAGGCTGTGCTTGTTCTCCAAGGGGCCCTTTAAAAGCCTCAGAAGCAGCTCGGGTTCACACTCAAGTGCCCTCCGACGCCCGTTAATGATTGCTCTCTGTAGAGATGCTTCAAACACACATTCGGCTGCCCAACTTCCACTGGACGCTGCAGACTGACACACAATACAACCTGCAGACACGATGCTGCAGCTGCAGCTCCTGTGGACACACAACCATGACTGGGTTGTTGATAGAAAAATATATATACAGAGAAATATTTATATTTAAAAAAAGCTAATTTCTGAGGTCTTATGGGTACTGGACATTCATTAAAAAAATGCTGGAAAAAAATACAATATAAAATATTAAAATATTTAAAATATAAATAAAATAAATAAATAAAATAAATATAATATAATAATATAAAAAAATAAGAATAATAATTATAAAAATTGTTTTTCCTGCAAAAATGCATTGTGAATGCTTATTGCTGAAGAACTTGCTGAAAAACAGCTGAAATTAGCTAAAATTACATGCTGAAATGTAGCTGAAAAACAAGACAAAGCCTAAATTAGCAGAAGAAAGCAGAAACAACTCTACATACAGGCAGTCCTCGACTTACGACGGAGATCCGTTCCTATTTTTTTCATTCAACCTTTATTTATACAGGCTAGCCTCGTTGAGTCACGGGGA
>JBBPBX010034601.1:0-14967 GCA_038048925.1 Garcialebias charrua
GACAGAGTGAAGAAATATGTTCATAAAAAAAGCTACATACTGAAGCTTTAACTGAGGTTAGTTTTTTTTCATTGAATAATTATGAAACAAATTTAACTCCATACTCTGCGAACCAGACCCTAAACTTACTTAAAGTCTGGATAGGTTTTTCCCTTTCATTTGTACGCTTTTATTGGACAGGAGCAACTTGATTGGTTATTAAATTTATCTATTATGGTAGTTCAGGGTGAGTTATTTTTAATTCTAAATGAATATTCTTGTTGGACTTTTATTTAAGTGCTATTCTCCTTCAAGATACATTTACCTAACACTAGAATAAATGCAATGTACATTATGCAGCAAAGGAAGTTAGAAGATCGGACATATATCCATTATGGAAAGATGATAGGTTTTGGACGGGCAATGTGGCTATTGCATAAGCCAGGGATGTCAAAGTCAAATAGCTGTAGCTGGCTGTAAAATGAAAGGGATTTCCTGAATGTGAGGCAGGTCTTGATGTTTATGCGCAGCATTATTACTCTGGGTTTATGAGACACGGCTCCGGATCAGATTGGCCCCACCCCTACTACTACTGTTGCATTGTGGGGAATGTAGTGTTGGGACATGACCGGAGGGCTTATTATGTTGTTTTTCTGGCAAAATACAAAAATAATAATAATAAAATAAAATAAATAATTTTAGCACATGTTATTATGTGTCAGAGGAGGGCTTAGAATAGGAAATTAAAAAAAAAAAATATATATATATATTTTTTTAACCAAAAGGGCACTTAGGGGCAAGGATAAAAAGGGGCAGGTGCTCAAGCCCCCATAGCCCCCCCCTCTGCACATCCCTGCTCATAAAGTTGAGTGATTCTTTAAAGTGTTGCATTTCTACTGAGTTGTTTCCCTCCGAGTCTGGTGACTTTTGTCATCTATTTCTCATACTTACAGAGTTTGTGATCTAGTGGTAGCAGGTCTTTGGTTTGTTCGCTGAACCACGTGGCCCTTCCACAAGGCTCACAGGCCTAACGATGGTGGCTGTGGCCCAGAAGTGCAGCACCCAGATCAGCAGTTATTAGAACAGAACTCACGGTTTCAGCAGCCTGCAGCAATCAGCTCTATTATCCGAAGAGGTTTGCTCACTAGATCCGATGTAGCCCAGTTAGCACAGCACGTAGCTCCAGTAGCTCCAGGCGCAGCTCCGACGCCAGCCCAGCCCCAAGCGGCGGTCCCCCGGCTCGCCCACGGCGCTCGGCCCAGCTCGAAGCCCCAGGCGGCGGTCCTCCAGCTCGCTCATGGCGCTCGGCCCAGCTCGAAGCTCCAGGCGGCGGTCCTCCGGCTCACCCACGGTGCTCGGCCCAGCCCAGCTCCAGGCGGCGGTCCTCCGGTTCTCCACACAGCGCTCGGCCTAGCTCGAAGCTCCAGGCGGCGTTCACGGCGCTCGGCTTATTGTGTAAATAAAGTTTTGTGAAAAATCAATCTTCTTCTTCTTTCTTCTTCTTCTTCTTCTTCTTCTTCTTCTTCTTCTTCTTTCTTCTTCTTTCAGCTTTTCCCTTTTCAGGGGTCACCACAGCGAGTCATCCTCCTCCACCTCACTCTGTCCTCTGCATCCTCTGTCCTCACTCCAACTACCTCCATGTCCTCTCTAACTGCATCCATATATCTCCTCTTTGTCTTTTTCCTGGCAGCTGCATTTCTAACATCCTTCTACCAATATACCCACTGTCCCTCCTCTGGACATGTCCAAACCATCTCAGTCTGGCCTCCCTAACTTTATCTCCCAGTTGTTCAACATGTGCTGTACCTCTGATGATCTCATTCCTGATCTTATCCATCCTTGTCACTCCTAAGGAGAACCTCAGCATCTTCATTTCTGCTACTTCCAGTTCTTTCTCCTGTCTTTTTGTCAATGACACTGTCTCCAGACCATACAACATAGCTGGTCTCACCACTGTCTTGTAAACTTTTCCTTTGACCTTTGCTGACACCTTTTTGTCACAAATCACTCCTGAAACTTTTCTCCATCCACTCCATCCTGCCTGGACTCTCTTCTTCACCTCTTTACCACATTCCCCATTTTCCTGGACAGTGGACTCCAAGTACTTGAAGTCCTGCACCTTTGTGACCTCTGACTCTTATAGCCTCACTGTTCCACCTCCTCCCTCTCATTCACACACATGTACTCTGTCTTACTATGGCTGGCTTTCATTCGGTCCAGATCAACGGATGCGTTCAACCCACATGCAGGAAGATGACAGCAGACTAGAAGGATGAAGAGTTTAATATAAATTTATTTACAGAAAAATCAAAACACTGACAGGGCATCTTACTCTACAGGCTGGACAGGACGGGAGGCAGAACACGACACCATTGAAGGACAATCCAGAGGTAAGTGATAAGACACAAAGAAGCTGAACATCTACACATACTGATTAGGACAAACAACTGGCACCTGTGGTGATTAACACTGAACACAGGTGAGACAAGGGCAGAACAGAAGGAGGAGCGCTGAGGGATGAATGAAAACATGAGGAAACAGAGAAAGACAGGACAAAACCCAGGACCCTACAGTATCCCCACTCAAGGGATGGCCCTTGACATCCCAGTGACGAGGCTACATCCAATTTAGGTGGGAGGTGGGAAAAACATGACGGATCCGGACGAGGGGAACACAGAGGAACACGAGGACCAAAAAACAAACAAACAAACAAACAAACAAACAAACAAACAAAAAACAGGCAATAACCTGGGTGACTTCTAAACACAAAACCAAGAGCACAGAATCCCAAACCCAAGAGTCAAGGTGGGCAGTCAGGAGATCGTCCAAAGGAGGCCCGATGCTCATGCAGGTGGTCTGGCGACCATCACCAAAGAGGCAGGAGATAGGGGGGTGGCCTGGAAACCATCCTATGGGCAGCAGTGGCGTGCATCTGTGCCCTCCTGGACTCGGGCAGATGAGGACCTCAACAGGCGTGCCAGGGATGAGGACCTTGGCAAGCGGACCCAGCAGCTCTGCTTCTGGAAGTGGGCCCATCTGGCGAGCAGGGGCATGGTTTCTCTCCCCCCAGTGAAATTTTCCACCGCTCCTCTGAAAAGCGAGGGCTGTGCTGACCCCTCGCCTGCAAAACTCTTCCCTCTCTGTGCTGGCCATGGGGAGGAGGTGGACAGTGAGGTGCAACAGTGGGATGAGGTGGTGAGTGGAGAAGAGATGGTGAAGCAGAGGACCCAGGTTTGATGGCCAGGAGGGTTCAATGAAACTGTGCCTTCTTCTCTTTATCCCGTTTCTATCTGCTTCTTCGGCCAGAAACTCAAAAACGTAATCGTCTTCCTGCTTGGTTCAGAATGGTCTCTGGATTTTGTCACGATCTGTCAACTGATGTGTTGAACCCATGTGCAGAAAGATTAGAATCAGAATGCTTTTATTATCCTTAAACAGTGAAGTACAATGAAATTACATCCCATACAGCTGTGCGTAAGATGGACAGAAGTGTATAGGGGCTGCAACTATTAAGAAGCACTGACCTTATTGCTTAGATGAGAAAAGGGGAAGAAACATAAGGAGAGAGGTGTAAAAAAGATCTCACACAACGTTTCCTAGACAGGGCACGATTTGAGGCCTAAAAAAATCTACCACAGCAAAGCAACATAAATAGACACAATATACATAGGCGTGTGGAGTGGGTAGGGGGTGGGGGTCCCAGCACGGCCACCAGGTGAGCGACGCAACCTGTGGCACCTTTGCATCTCCTAGGTTGCTGCGCCGGTGGAGGCACTGAGTTTTAGGGGAGGTTGAAGCACAGTTCGGAGCCCCCACATCCATAGTCCTGATAAGTGGTGTTTGTTTATCAGCCAGCTAAGTTGAGCTCTGCCACAGGTCCAAGATGACACCAGACTTGGAATAAAGAGTTTAACATAAATGACTATACACAAAGGAGCTGAATATATACACATACTGATTAGGACAAACAACTGGCACCTGCGGTGATTAACACTGAAAACAGGTGAGACAAGGGCAGAACAGAAGGAGGAGCACTGAGGGATGAATGAAAACATGAGGAAACTGAGAAAGACAGGACAAAACCCAAAACTCCTACACATTCCTCTTTTTTCAAGTGCATACCTCCACCTCTCCAAGTTCTCTTCCACCTGTTCCCTGTTCTCACCACAGATCACAATGTCATCTGCAAACATCATAGTCCATGGGGATTCCTGCCTGACCTCATCTGTTAGTCGGTCCATCACCAGAGCAAACAAGAAGGGGCTCAGAGCCGATCCTTGATGCAATCCCACCTCCACCTTGAAGCTATCTGTCACTCCTACAGCACATCTCACCACTGTCCTGCTGTCCTCATACATGTCCTGTACCAGTCTAACATACTTTTCTGCCACTCCAGATTTCCTCATGCAATACCACACCTCCTCTCTTGGCACCCTGTCATATGCTTTTTCTAAATCCACAAACACACAATGGAGTTCTTTCTGACCCTCTCTGTACTTCTCCATCAACATCCTCAAAGCAAAGATGGCATCTGTGGTGCTCTTTCTTGGCATGAAACCATACTGCTGCTCACAGTTACCTCTCACCAAAGTCGAGCTTCCACAACTCTCTCCCAGATCTTCATTGTGTGACTCAACTTAATTCCCTGTAGTTTTGCTATACAATTTCTTGATAGATATGATGCAATATGGTATAAGATAATGTAATGATAGCGATGTAATAAAACAAAACACATTGATTTCTTGACTGATTACCATTCGACCATTAGTCATTACTTCTCTAGATGGTACAAGGTTATGTTTAATACAAACAGGGTCACTTTTAGAACTTACATTCAGTCTTCAACATTGTAGAGAAAAGGTCCAGACGGTTAATGACTTCTAACTTAATCTGACATGTTTCGTTTTGTCTCCACAGTACAACAACTGTTCTATTCTGATAAATGTCTCTGTGAGACCAAGTCTGAATGCACAGACACGTTTGGGGGCATGCTGCAGCTCAGCGGTCAGAGCTGTCGTCTTCCAAGGAGAAGAAGTTGTTCTACTATTGTCACATGTCGAAGTGTCTCTGTGTAAGACAGTGAACCCCTCAGTGCTGCCGATGTGTATCCCATCGGTGTATGAATATGATTCAAAGCACTGATTAGACTCTACAGACTGATTTATTCCGATCAGCTTTGTAGAGATGCAGAGTGCTGCATGAATGTGTGTGTGGAGGTAAACGAGGGCACAGATGTGTTGTAAAGCTCTTTGAGGAGCAAAACAGGGCTTATATAAAACCACTTCTTACCATTTATGCACTGATTGCTACCGTGACTGTAGCCACATTCTACAACACAAGCCCCGGTTTTAGTCACTCAAGAGTGATGCTGGCTGTTGCCATGGAAACAGGGTCAGCAGTTCCATGGCAACAAGCAATCTGCCTTTGCATTTGTCTCAGACAAAACGTCTTTCTGTCTTCTTTCACAATGTGAGCTAACGTTCCGCGAAGGATTTGATCCGTTTGGTTTAACGTGTCTATGAAAACGTTTAGAAAAGTCGTTGTCAAACAAGAACCAGACAAGCGTCGCTGTCTGACAGAGTCATTTCAGGACACATTTTTCAGGTGTGGTCAGTAAATCTGGATCTGATGCAAACATCGTTATAGTGCAGAATTGTTAAAAATATATAAAGAGTAGGTTCAAGGAGAACGTGAACTTCTTATTATCCTTGTTTTCACAGAGATTTTGGCACATTTTGTACAAATTCCTGTCATCGTTCAGACTGAACAGAACGTTCTCATATTCACTCACGAATGCCTTTTTTTCTCTTGTTTTACTCTTTACATCACCAGTAGCTCTCTAAACCTGTCTGCATCCATCCAGAACCAATGCATCACAACTAAAAAAAATCACAGAAGATTTAATAAAAGCACTGATTAAGAAAACAAACCAAATACATAAATACATAAAACAATACATTGCAAAATACACTTACCTTGCCTGTCACACCTGGTACCCATTTTTTAAAAGGGACTTTGTGGAGCAGTCAGCTCAGTAACTGAGTCTTCCCTTCTTTTCATGCTGAGGATTTGCTGAAATAAACCACTTGGAACATTTTCAGTGTCGTATTGATCTCCATCGTACTGCCTGTGGGGGATGCTGACGCCAGAGGAGCAGGTGGTCTTTGATTTAAAGGAGCAGTGAGGCTGAAAAACCACCAACATCATGATGCTCATCATTAGGACGTTCATCCTTAGCAAATTACAACAGTCCTACGCAAATTGCTGCTCAGAAAATGTCATACTGGATGTGAAATGCATCCCATAACTGTATAATTACAATGACTGTGTGTGACATGGACAACAATAAGCATTAGGATAACATGAACTTATAAATGTGTTGTTTGTAAATGTTTGTCTGATTTTTACATCAGTAATAAAACTAGGAAAACATTTTTCAGCATTTTGTCAGACACAATTAATAATAATAATTAAAAAACCAAAAGTTTATAAGTTTTGTATTCCTAAAAAAATGAGCAAAATGACTGAACTAATTACATTTAAACAACAACAACAAAAAAAGACAATAATACTGTATACAGTTAAGACTTAAGACATTTTTTAAATTACACACACACACACACACATTCATTCCATGCTTAGGGCGACTGTGGCTGAGTGGTTAGTGCAGTTGTCCTCCATGTAAGAGTTGGGGGTTCAATTCCACCAGCATGTCACATGTTGAAGTGTCCCTGGACAAGACACTGAACCCCTCATTGTGTGTCCCAACAGTTTATGAATGTGAAGCTCTGATTATTCTTCGTATAGATCGAGTAGAGTGCTGTATGAATGGGTCAATGAGGTCACAGACTGTGTTGTAAAGAGCTTTGAGTATCTTAGAATGGTGCTGTCTATTTACCATTTCCATTTATCTTATTCCAGACATGCACAGCTCCTTTTGTACTTTTGATTTTCCATTAAATATGTTTAAATGTGTTTGTTGTTGCCCCCCATCTTGGTGCCTGTATGTTGGGGTTCACCCCGGTGAACGAGAGGGTAGCCTCCCTTCGCCTACGTGTGGGGGGACGGGCTCTGACTGTTGTTTGTGCCTATGCGCCAAACGGCAGCGCAGATTACCCACCCTTTTTGGAGTCCTTGGAGGGGGTATTGGAGAGTGCGCCTCCTGGGGACTCCCTTGTTCTGCTGGGGGACTTCAACGCTCACGTGGGCAATGACAGTGAGACCTGGAGGGGTGTGGTTGGGAGGAACGGCCCCCCTGATCTGAACCCAAGTGGTGTTCTGTTATTGGACTTCTGTGCTCGTCATGGATTGTCCATAACGAACACCATGTTCAGGCATAAGGGTGTACATATGTGCTCTTGGCACCAGGACACCCTAGGTCGCAGTTCGATGATCGACTTTGTTGTCGTCTCATCTGATCTGCGGCCGCATGTCCTGGACACTCGGGTGAAGAGAGGGGCGGAGCTGTCAACTGACCACTACCTGGTGGTGAGTTGGCTCCGATGGTGGGGGAGGATGCCGGTCAGACCTGGCAGACCCAAACGTATTGTGAGGGTCTGCTGGGAACGTCTGGCAGAGTCTCCCGTAAGACGGAGCTTTAACTCCCACCTCCGGGAGAGCTTTGAACACGTTCCGAGGGAGGCGGGGGACATTGAGTCCGAGTGGGCCATGTTCCGCGCCTCTATTGTCGAGGCAGCTTATCAGAGTTGTGGCCGCAAGGTTGTTGGTGCCTGTCGTGGTGGCAACCCTCGAACCCGGTGGTGGACACCGGCGGTGAGGGATGCTGTCAGGCTGAAGAAGGAGTCCTATTGGGCCTTTTTGGCCTGTGGGACCCCGGAAGCAGCAGATAGGTACCGGCAGTCCAAGCGGCATGCGGCTCGGGTGGTTGCTGAGGCAAAAACTCGGGCGTGGGAGGAGTTCGGAGAGGCCATGGAGAATGACTTCCGTACGGCTTCGAGGCGATTCTGGTCCACCATCCGGCGTCTCAGGGGGGGAAAGCGGTACGCGACCAACACCATTTATGGTGGGGATGGCGTGCTGTTGACCTCAACTCGGGATGTTGTGAGTCGGTGGGCGGAATACTTCGAAGACCTCCTCAATCCTACTGGCACGTCTTCCACTGAGGAAGCGGAGCCTGGGGACTTTGGGTCGGGCTCTCCAATCTCTGGTGCTGAGGTCACCGAGGTGGTTAAAAAGCTCCGCGGTGGAAGGCTCCGGGGGTGGATGAGATTCGTCCTGAGTTCCTTAGGGCTCTGGATGTTGTGGGGTTGTGTTGGCTTACGCGACTCTGCAATATCGCGTGGACATCGGGGGCAGTTCCCTTGGATTGGCAGACTGGGGTGGTGGTTCCCCTATTCAAAAAGGGGGACCGTAGGGTGTGTTCCAACTATAGGGGGATCACACTCTTAAGCCTCCCTGGTAAGGTCTATTCAGGGGTTCTGGAGAGGAGGGTCCGTCGGATAGTCGAACCTCGGATTCAGGAGGAGCAGTGTGGTTTTCGTCCTGGTCGTGGAACACTGGACCAGCTCTACACCCTCAGCAGGGTCCTGGAGGGTGCGTGGGAGTTTGCCCAACCAGTTTACATGTGTTGTGGACTTGGAGAAGGCATTCGACCGCGTCCCTCGGGGGGTTCTGTGGGGGGTACTCCGGGAGTATGGGGTACCAGGCCCTTTGATATGGGCTGTTAGGTCCCTGTACGACCGGTGTCAGAGCTTGGTCCGCATTGCCGGCAGTAAGTCAGGCTCGTTTCCAGTGAGAGTTGGACTCCGCCAAGGTTGCCCTTTGTCACCGATTCTGTTCATAACTTTTATGGACAGAATTTCTAGGTGCAGCCAAGGTGTTGAGAGGATCCGTTTTGGTGGCCTTAGAATCGCTTCTCTGTTTTTTGCAGATGATGTGGTCCTATTGGCTTCATCAGATCGTGATCTACAGCTTTCGCTGGAGCGGTTTGCAGCCGAGTGTGATGCGGCCGGGATGAGGATCAGTTCCTCCAAATCCGAGGCCATGGTCTTGAGCCGGAAAAGGGTAGCATGCCCTCTCCGGGTCGGGGAGGAGGTCCTGCCCCAAGTGGAGGAGTTTAAGTATCTCGGGTCTTGTTCACGAATGAGGGAAAACTGGAGCGTGAGATCGATAGGCGGATAGGTGCAGCGTCCGCAGTGAAGCGGGCGCTGTACCGGTCTGTCGTGGTGAAGAGAGAGCTGAGTCAAAAGGCAAAGCTCTCAATTTACCGATCGATCTACGTTCCCACCCTCATCTATGGTCATGAGCTTTGGGTTGTGACCGAAAGAACAAGATCTCGGATACAAGCGGCTGAAATGAGTTTTCTCCGCAGGGTGTCTGGACTCTCCCTTAGAGATAGGGTGAGAAGCTCAGTCATCCGGGAGGGACTCGGAGTAGAGCCGCTGCTTCTCCACATCGAGAGGAGCCAGTTGAGGTGGCTCGGGCATCTGGTTAGGATGCCTCCTGGACGCCTCCCTGGTGAGGTGTTCCGGGCATGTCCCACCGGGAGGAGACCCAGAGGAAGACCCAGGACACGCTGGAGGGACTATGTTTCTTGGCTGGCCTGGGAACGCCTTGGGATTCCCCCAGAGGAGCTGCTCCAAGTGGCTGGGGAGAGGGAAGTCTGGGCCTCCTCTACTTAGGCTGCTACCCCCGCGACCCGACCCCGGATAAGCGGAAGAAAATGGATGGATGGATATGTTTAAAAAAAACCTGAGCACACACTGTGAAACTTCTTTAGTCTTTTTACGTGATTTATTAACCTTTATTTAACCAGGCAAATCCCATTGAGATCACAGATCTCTTTTGCAAGGGAGGCCTGAAGGCAGCCTCACATGCATGTTTTTGGTCTGTGGGAGGAAACCCACACAAGCACTAGAAGAACATACAAACTCCTCACAGAGAGACCCCAGGTCCAACCTGGGATTGAACCCAGTACCTTCTTGCTGAGGCAACAGTGCTAACCACTGAGCCATCGTGCTTGACTCATTTGAAAAGTTTATTGAGTCATCGTAAAGACTTCGTCAGGTGTTCCTGGTGGGGCTGGATGCTCTGACCAGTTAATTACAGCAAGGAAGGCATTTCAGCTTCGTCTGCAAACATATGCACAGATTCAGAAACATAATTATCCAACAAGTCTCCCGCAACTGTTTTGACAAGTGTATCATTTTCTTTTGTGGTGTTCAGATTGAATGATGGTTATTATTCATATTTTTAAAATAGTTATCATAGGGCAGCACAGTGGCACATTTGGTAGAGCTGCTGCTTCTCAGCGAGCAGGTTACGCCGGTTCAAATCCCGGTCCGGGGACCTTTCTGGGTGGAATTTACATGATCTCTCCTTGCATGCGTGGGTTTTCTCCGGGTACTCCGGTTTCCTCCCACAGACCAAAAATATGCAGACAACAGCAGACATGTTAGGCTGATTGGTGACTCTAAATTGTCCCTAGGTGTGAGTGAGAGAGAGAATAGTTTGTCTCGTTTGTTCCCGTGATGGACTGGAGATCTGTCCAGGGTGTCCCCCACCTCCCACATAGTGATAGCTGCCGGACATGGGCACCAGTGACCCCCACAACTGAAAAAGAAATAAGTGGGTAAAGATAATGGATGGATGGTTTAGTGAAGTGATGCTGAATATGTCCGTCACAGGTGATCACTGCTCTTTTATAGGACACACGTTTTATTTCCCCCTGTTCCCTGCAAATATGTCTATTTTGTGAACTGAATAACTTGAAAAACAAGTGAGGTACTGACTTACATGTTGTTGTGTGGCTGCATCTAGGCTTTAGCAGGTCACTGTCAAAAGTTGGGTTGCTGTTTCAAAACCCAAGATGGTCACTACTATATTCATTCATTCATTCATTCAACCTTTATTTATACAGGCTAGCCTCGTTGAGTCACGGGGACTCATTTACAATATATATATTTGTATACCAGACATCCCAATCATTTGAGGAAACAAAACAGACATGTTTTTGGACTTTCTGATGGAGTAGACCAGGGGTGTAAAACACACTTACAAAATGGGGCCAAAATTAAAACACTTTTCAGACTAAGGGCCGGTTTCAGAATCCACATTAACTCAATTTAGATATCCAGTTTTCTTAGTTGCGGGTTCCTCAACAAGATTTTGATTGGTCTCATTTGATGTTCTCTGTTGCACTTTTGACATCATAACCAAAGATTACCGAAAAAAATTAAAGTGATAAAAGTATTTTGCATGTAAAATAACATCTTGGGGGCCAGATAAGATGTCAACGAGGGCCACATTTGGCCCCTGGGCCTTGAGTTTGACACCTCTGGAGTAGACAAATCTATAAGGAAACAGACTTAATCTTTTTTGGTTTTGATGACAGTGTCTGGCATATTAGCACAATTTTCTGTACCCATTTGGATAGGCATGTCTCAGAGGATGATGATGTCATAGTGTTCTACTACACTTTAGGGCTCAGGGTCATACCATTTGTCTTTTTGATGTTGCGCTCCAGACATGTTCCAGTGCAGGTATGCAACAGCCTCTATGGACATTGGTTAACTCAGGACACCCAGAAACTAGGTGATCAAAAGTTTCCTGAGCTTTGCTGCATTGCCTGCAAACTGCAGACTGCTAATAAATGTGTAAGAAGAAACTGGTGTCAAAAAACCAACATGTAATACTCATTCTGTCCAGGAGATGGCAGCATTGATCTCCCAGTGATTTGTGGTTGATGAAACTATTCATTTTAGGTTCATGTTTTCATTTACTTCAGTTTTTAATTTAAATGTGCTCAGACTGACATTCTTATGATATATTGATAATATTTACATTAATAAGCCTAACCTTTACAAAACTTCTTTGAAAAAAATAAATAAAAATGAAGGGATCATTATTTCTGCAGCACTGACAGATGTGTTAAGATATCTTTTTTATTTTTTTGGAACATCAGATATATTTTTTTCACATTCACACACTTAGCATGCAGGATGGTATTCTTTTGAAGGCTTGTCTAAATTGGCATCGTGCCCATGTGCTGAACATGCCCATCAAACCAGTTCCACTCCAGCGGTCTGGCACATGCATGCTTGTCACGTTCAGCAGCAGCAGCCACACAACAAGCTTTGCTGGGAAGACAATTCATTTCTCTGCCCGTTGTTCCACAGATGTTTGCTTTAATTCCTTCCTGACTGGGAGACTTTGGTACAGCCACTCCATCAATCATAAAAAAGACAACACAGGCAAAGTGAAACATTCACATCAGAATATTAAGATGAGAGGAGATAATAGTGACCGAGCTGTGTTCAACTGGTAGTGAAAACATTCAGACTGCACTTAAAAACCAACATTTGAAATGATTTATTCATGTGTCCCACAGCTTCTGATTGCAGGTAGGAGTCATGGGTTGCACAGAGTGTTAATCAGTGTTAGTGGTTAACCAATCTCTCTGCTGTAAGAATTATTAACTCAGAGCAGAGAGGGGGAGAGCATAATGTTCAAACTGCTGTGGAAACAGTCGTGAGTTTTCTCTGTCGTGGAAGGATTTGCTGCAGGAGTGTGTCTGTGTCCCAACTGTAAGACACAAACAACGAGCAGTAAAGCAGGGATTAAGCTTGCAGTAATTGCTTCATGATAAGTAGCTCTGAACAGGGCTTTATAGGAGCAATTAAGAGCAATTATATTAGTAGTTACAACTGGAAGGAGGTAATAACATCCTCGGTGTGGAGCTGCAATCATTCCACAGCTCAGAAATGCAGGAAACCATAATTTAATAATGAATGATGTCATTTCCTGACATGAATTGTGCTTTTTTTTAATTTCATCTGAGGGGGTTGGGTGTTGAGCTTGTCTCTTCACATCCCTGCATTGATATTCAGTGAAGACAGCAAGCGCTGTGTGACGACAAAACCCCTTTAAATGTCTTTTTATCCCCCAATTCCAGCCTTATCGCCCATCTATGCATCGCTAAGCTTTGAGGGGATCACACTGCAATCCTGCAGGCATATATTACACCTCCACGTTCATCCTGCCGCTCTGAGGGAATCCAAAATGTTAAGAGCTGCTCGTACGATCGTGGCAGTGGCTTCACTGGTCAACCGTTTTCTGTGCTTTGACTCATGTAATCATTAAAAGACACAAAAAGTGTCATATTGTGAGATTTATGAGTTTGATATCAGAGAAGTTTTCATTCAGAAGAGGTGAAGGGACAAATGTTCCAAAAAGTTAGTGAAAGTTTTGAATTATGTACTGAAAATAAACATTTTGCAAACTCCACAGGGGGAAAAATATTAGAGAATTGTGGTAAATAAAAAATAAAAAAAAACTACTCAGTCAACAACAACAACAACAACAACAAAAATACAGCACTTAAACTCTGACGCACAGAAAAAGTACAACTGCCAGGAAGCCTGCTCTGTCACACTTTACCGATCTAAAGAGCCACTGCTGCACAAATCACAATGGATCTGAACTCTTCCTTTATTTAAACTAAGAAATAAAATGTAGTTTATGGACCAAATACATTCAAAATGTCAAAGCAATGAGAGAGAAAATGTTAGGATAGAAAAACAACAACAAGCAAAATAAATAATGCAAATTTTTATCATGTATGAACAATTTAATGGGCTTAAAACCTTCTTAAAATCTGAATCAGTCATGCAGGTGTTTGCTATAGACGTCAAAATGAAGATGAAAATATAATTACACAAGTCAATGATAGCTTCACAAACCATTATGACTGAAAGTTACACAACGTTACATTTAGTGAAAGGGGAAGTTCATCGACTTTATAACAAATCTGACGCATCATCTTTTTGTTTGTTTTGTTGTTTTCCTCAGTGTCAGCAGCAAACAAACTCCCTTGAAAGATTTGGTAATTGTCTTTTGCTGCATGCACAAGCTGGACTCGAACCCGCAGCCTCAGGATTACAAGACGCCTGCACTGAGCACCAACAGCCCCCAAACATCCTCCCCACATGAAGCAAATCAAAACTCTTTGCAACAAGCTCACTGTAAATAAGAAAAGTCATCATTTGAAAATCATATTTTCTTTCAATAAAAGCACTATGTTCTGGGGGCCTTGGTATTTGGAAAGTCTGGTCCTGTTTGTATATTCCTAACTTTTGTGAGGTCAAATAAACTGCTAGTAATTAAATCAAACAAGTAATGATAACACAACCACAATGCTAGTTTGATCAATTACTAAAATCTACATTGTTATTATTATTATAATTATATATTTGTAACAGTGACAGTAAATTTGTTCCAAACTCCTTTGTGATATCTGGAGCTCATGTGAAGGCCCCGCTTTGTGTTTCCTGACCTGCAGGGGAAATTAAAAGTTGAACATTTACAGTAATGCGTCACCTGTGTGGTTTTGTCGTCACTCCTCTGTGTTTTGTCGACTAACCTTTGACCTTCCTCGTAGTTTGACACATGTGCGACTTCTTCACCAAGACTTCAGCGTTCATGTGGCAGCAGAGTTCAGCCGAGGCCTGCATGTCCATGTTTGTCAGAGGTGTACTCACTGCCGTCTCCTAAACCATCGTCTGTGGCAGGAGAGCCCCTGCTGCCCCGTGTCACTCCATCTCGCCGTCACCTTGGCAACGGCTGCCGAGGTGAACCACCACCTGGGACAGCCGACCTCGGCTGGCTGTGATCCATCGCCCTGCCGCTCCGGCTGGTCTGGTGCGGAGTGTCTCACCGCACGAAGACGCTCTCTGACTCACCAGTACCAGGCCCGGTCAGTGAGGTGGTCAGACATGAGGAAAGCTGGGGCAGGTTTTTATTTATTCATTTATTTTGTTTTTCAACTGAACATATCAAAATAATTTATTGATCATTCAAGCTGTCATGAGGTGATGAACTTTAAAGCTATTCCATCTCCAGTTCGTCTGTTTTGTCTTTGTTTTGGATCAGAACTTTTTGTGTTTATTGAACTTAAATGTTCAAACTGAATAAACCCTAACCTTTAAGAGTTGGACATTTAAGATCCCTTTTTATGACTTTATACAGTAT
>JBBPBX010034601.1:15435-32532 GCA_038048925.1 Garcialebias charrua
ATACAATGTTGCAAATCGTTTCTTGACCATGACTTGTGCCACAGCATGAATCCACTGACACACAACACAAAATATAAGAAACACATCTGAAGGGAAATGCATGAATTATTGCTAAGGATGAAAAACATGTTCAGGCTTCAGCTCCAGTCCAGAACAAGAGACATGAAGTTCTGCAGCATCACACAGGAACGTGTTTACAGTGCAGACAGGTGTTGCTGAACATCTGGGCTCAACTGGAATGGAGTTGTCTTCTGAACTTGTCATTTCTTAACAAACAAGTTTCAATAATTGTTCTTATTTAAAGTCATCATCAGTTGACTCATTAGTTTCAGAGGTTGTGAAGACAAAATGCCCAAAGAGGCTTGCAGGTGCAAAAGTCGATAGTCCCAGTCTGGATAATCTAAAACTGATCAGCACGAGTTCTGATCAGCAGGAGTTCTGATCAGCAGGAGTTCTGATCAGCAGGAGTTCTGATCAGCAGGAGTTCTGATCAGCAGGAGTTCTGATCAGCAGGAGTTCTGATCAGCACGAGTTCTGATCAGCAGGAGTTCTGATCAGGAAAACATTTGTCTAAAATAAAAACGGGACCCTCCATGTTTTGAGGTCTTCCTCGCCCCATCACATCTGATTGTGTTCACGTGTCGTACATCCTCTTACACTCCATGGAGGGGGAGGGGGTGTCCATGCCTCCCACCTGAGAGTACGTGTCCTCGGGGGTGCGCGGGAGTCCCGGCGGCGTCATGCGCTTCTCCTTCTGCCTGCGGTTGCAGAACCACACCCGCACCACCTCCTTCTCCAGCTGCAGGGAGTCCGCCAGGGAGGTGATCTCCTGCGCGGACGGCTTGGGGCTCTTCAGGAAGTGGCTCTCCAGCGCGCCCTTCACGCTCACCTCGATGGACGTGCGCTTCTTCCTCTTCCTCCCCTGCATGGTGGAGATCTTATCCATGCTGCTGGGGCTCCCGGTGGTGGAGTCAGCCTCCTCCAGCCACTTGTTGAGCAGAGGCTTCAGCTTGCACATGTTCTTGAAGCTCAGCTGCAGAGCCTCGAACCTGCAGATGGTGGTCTGGGAGAACACGTTGCCGTACAGGGTGCCCAAGGCCAGGCCCACGTCGGCCTGCGTGAAACCGAGCTTGATGCGCCTCTGCTTGAACTGTTTGGCGAAGTGCTCCAGGTCATCAGAGGTGGGGGTGTCCTCGTCTGACTGGGAGTCGTGGCCCACTCCGTGATGGTGCCCGTGGTGTTGGTGCTGATGATGGTGATGATCCAGTTCAGGGGACTCCCCGCGCACCAGCCCCGCGTGCATGAGGCTCTGTCCGGTGTGTGCGCTCAACATGCCGTTGACTGTGAACCCCCCGGGCTGAGAATAAACCAGAGACTGCTGCTGCTGCTGCTGCTGCTGCTGCTGCCCCCCCTCGGTGATGTGCGCGGCAGAGGTGCCTCCCCAACTTCCCGCGTGCGTCTGATGCGCTCCCAGATGTGCGGACCTGTGGTGCAGAGCTGAGCCGGAGTGCAGGTCCCCCCTGTTTGTGTTTCTCTTCACCTCTTGGTGCTGGGGGCCGCTGGGGGGCCACGGAGCCCCGGACTCTGCAGCCGCTGCGGCCGCAGCTGCCGCGGCGGCGGCGTGCGGCAGTGACGTCACCCACTGGTGGCTCAGCACGTGGCCGCCACTGCTCGCCACCATGGCGGAGTGCATGAAGTCGCTCTGGACCATCTTGATGGGGGGGTCCACCCTGTAGCCCCCCGACACGGGGCCCCCCGGCTGCATGCCAGCAGCGCCTCTCCGGTCAGAGGTCACGAAGGGAGCGGACAGGACCCTGCTGCTGGAGAGGTACGGAGCCGAGGTGGCTGCTGCCATCCCCCAAGGCATAAATCTTCCGCCGGATGTGCCTCCTCTGGTGGTGAAGTCCACTTTGACTCTAATCCATCCAGAAAATCTCTCCAGGAGGAGTGGGGTTTTATTGTCCGAGCACAAAAAAAATGCTTCCAAGTTGCTCCATGAGCTACAAGTTTGCGCAAACAGCTGTTAATTTGTGTAAAAAAAAAGGGTTCTGTGTGCGCGTTCCTGCGCGCGCAAGAAGAGTTGGAGAACTTTTCCTGTGTCCAGAGAAGCGCGCCGTGCGTAAATCCACTCAGGAGATGCAGGGGAACGCGCTCTGACTCCTCTTACTCCTCTAACCCTAACCTTAACCCTAACCCTAACCCTAACCCTAACCCTCTCCTCTTATGGGAACTCTTTAAGGGGACCAGTTGAATCCATAAAGTCTGTGGTGTCTCTTCGAGCTGCTCCCACCTGGTGCGTCGTCTTTCACTGCGCGGCGGAGAGAGGAGCAGGAGTTCACGACGTCTCCTCCAGGAGCGCGTGCGTTCCTCCTCCATCTCCAACCAATGGCAGGAGCGCGAGTGCGCGGAGCCGCCGCTGATTGGACGGAGAGGACCCGCGCGCCTCGCGGCTGTTGCGCGGAGTTCCCACTGCAGGTGAAGAAGCATCACTGTGTCTGTTAGCAAAATATCTCCTGAAACACTGAACGGGTTTTAATAAAACTATCAGAAAAGACGGGATGTCTACAACTTCATAACTTTTGGAGTTAACCCGGTTCAAGATGGCTGCCTTTAGCAAACACGCATATCTATAACTCTGTTTTACAGATCATGGGCTCAAAGCTTGTGTGGTAGTAGCTGAGAGTCATCCTCTTCACATACTGCAAGTGCACGTGTGAGAAGTGCTTGGTTTTAACACTTGAGTCACATTTGTCTGTCTGTTAGCCACATTTCTCATAGTCTGATTTAAATGTCACTCTCAGAAAGTACTCATGGAAGTACTTTGTACTAGAAGATTCAAGTTTGAACTTGGTCAATCCAGATTAAGATGCTGCTCCATCTGATCACCATTATTAGAAACACAAAATGGCTGTAACTCTCTGCGTGCTGCACATACTGGGCTAGATTTTTGTGTGGTGAGAGCTGAGAAATGTTCCCAAAACATATTTCGAGCACAAACAGCTCTGAAGAGATGTTGTGACATGACATGAGATCAGTACTGACTTGACTCTCTGAGGTCAATGTCAATTTTATTTATATAGCACATAAAAACAACCGAAGCCGACCAAAGTGCTGTACAGTTAAAAATAATAATAATAAAAATAACAGAGTAAATGCATCTAGTGCCACTGAAACATAATAAAGTTAACAGTAAATACACAACAACAATAAAATCAGCTCAAAATTTGTTCTCAGACTCTGCGAGGATCAAATGCCAAGTGAAACAGATGAGTCTTGAGCAAAGATTTAAAAGTCTCAACTGCCTGAGCGGTCTTTAGATTCTCAGGTAAACTGTTCCACAGCTTTGGAGCAGCAACCGCAAAAGCCCGATCACCTCTGGATTTCATTCTGGATCTGGGGACATCTAAGAGAAACTGGTTGGTAGACCGGAGTGCTCTTACAGGAGTGTAGATGTTAATAAGATCACATAAATATGACAGGGACAGTTCTTTTAAGATTTAAGAACAAGCAATACAATCTTAAAATCAATCTGGAGGTGGACAGGGAGCCAGTGGAGGGAAGCCAGGACAGGACAGGGGTTATATGTTCATATTTTTTAGTTGAAGTTAAAAGATGAGCTGCTGCATTCTGGACAAATTGTAAATGATGCAAAGATGATTTGTCTAAACCAACATTGAATTACAATAGTCCAAACGAGAGGTAATAAAAGCATGAATAACCTTTTCAAGGTCTCTGAAAGAAAGACAAGACGTCACCTTGGCAATGAGTCTTAGCTGGAAGAAACCGGATTTAACAACAGCATTTATCTGTTTGTCTAATTTAAAAGCACTATCAAAAATAACTCCCAGATTCCTGACATTGGAGTGGCTGTATGAAGCCAAGGGGCCAAGAACATTAAGGGTGTTACATTTACCAAAGCTGATGACTTCCGTTTTATTTTCATTTAGATTTAGAAAATTTAGTTTTAACCAGATTTGAATGTCACGTAGACAGTTCAAGAGTGGATCCAGTGGAGTGACCCTGTCTGACTCAATTGGAAGATATAACTGGGTATCATCAGCAAAGCAGTGAAAAGGAATGTTGTGTTTTCTAAAAATGGACCCCAAAGGCAACATGTACAAATTAAAAAGCAGTGGACCTAAAATAGACCCTTGAGGGACTCCACAGATCAGAGGAGCTGGAGATGAAGAACATTTCCCTAAGTGAACAGAAAAACTCCTGTCAGTCAGGTACGATCTAAACCAGGTTAAAACTGTGCCCTTGATACCAACCACGTGTTCCAGTCGTGACAAGAAGATGTTGTGGTCCACAGTATCAAAGGCAGCAGAAAGGTCTAAAAGCACTAAAACAGTAGATCTTCCTGTGTCAACAGTTAAAAGAAGGTCATTAAAAACTCTTAAAAGGGCTGTTTCTGTGCTGTGGCCTGATTTAAAACCTGACTGGAATTTTCCACCAATGCTGTTGGCAGTTAAAAACCTCTTAAGTTGATTAAAAACAACTTTCTCTAACATTTTTGACAGAAAAGGTAGTTTTGAAATAGGTCTGTCTTCTCTTCTTTAGCACCATGTCTAAAATTTCAACAGAGTCCTTGTGAAGTCGAACACTATACTGTAATTTTATTTTATTTTTTTCTTCTTCTTTCGGCTTTTCCCTGCGTTAGGGGTCACCACAGCGATCTAGTCGCACGAAGATTTGGCAATTGTTTTTACGCCGGATGCCCTTCCTGACACAACCACAGACCACCGAGCAACCACAGCCCTCTGTGTGGAGTAGAGAGCTGATATCTAGGGTTCCCGGGCAAAAATCAAAAACGTGTACAAAATAAAAGGAACTAGAGGCAGAGGTCAAAAAACTGTGTGGCTCCACTCTGCTCCACCTGACAGACAATAAACCACACCCACACCCCAACACAGGTAATCATCAAAACACCTAATTTTACACTGCTACTGGAAAATAATACAACTCAAAATCTCTATTAAAAAAATCTTACATTTCAATCATTTCATCTTTACAAAAATAAACTACGGTAAATATTTATCATTTTAAATGAATCTCATTAACCATTATAAACTGCATTTAGGCTCCAACAATTAGCATAATGGATTGACCAAAACAGTTTGAGTGGTGGCACAGAGGTTAGATAAGGTGGACCTGTGATCCAAAGATAGCTGGTTCAACTCCCGATACAGACAACATCAAAATGCGGGGGAAAGGTGAAGAACCCACACCTGCCTCCACCCTCATTTGCCACACTCTGGGCCCTTGAGCAAGGCCCTTAACCCACACCATCTGCTCTGCCCGACACCCCATAGCCGCTGTCAGTTCTCAACATGCAATCATTTTTGCTTAAACCGCTGGCGTGAAAAACAGTGATTAACAAGATATTTTATTATATATTATTATTATTATTATCAATATTGATATTACTCCACCACCTTTTTATTTATTACAAAGACACCACTGGAATGTTGTAAAAAGTTACTTGTGTCACTTATAAGTTAGAGCTGATACTTGAATCAAAGCTCAGATATTTTGAAAACACACACACACACACCATGTGTCATATACTGTAGATAAAGGTGTCGTGAGGAATTTTCTGCTCCCAGTTTGACTCTCTTTACTGGCCTTCCGAGGGTAAAACACACGGACTGGGACACACGGAGGTGTGTGTGTGTGGAGTGGACATCCATGGTGCTGCTCAGTCTGGTCGCTGCTACACTTTTCAGCAGATTTGTCTTGGATTTTGTCCAAATGCTAAAAGACAAACAAATACCTTTTGAGATCAAATGCACTTTACAGTCACCCATTTTATTTCTAATTATCTGGTTGAACACAATGTGGGATGTGTTCACAATAAAAATGATATACTGTACATATATGATAAAAAAATATATGAAGTGTATCTTACTGTTGTGTATTTTTTGTACTTTAAAGTTACCATAAACTTCCCAAGTAGCCTCACACAGACACACTATAACAGCTGAAGCATTTTGCAATTAAATAATATGATACATTTTGAATAAAATAATTGAAATAAGATTTTTTTTGTTTAATGTTTGCAACATATCAAATATAAATTATTGAAGGGGAGATAGTTTGATCACCTAAATAATTTCAAGACTGTTTATATATTTTACACCTTAAACTTTTATTTTTAATTTTTTGGTAAATTGCTTTAAATGTTTAATACAATTTTAAAGCTTTTCAATACCAACTAATTATGAGTCTGTATTAAAAATTGTATATTTAGCCCAAATTATTAGTTAAGTAATAACTTCTGTATTAAAGTTTTAAACGACATGGCTTTCTTTAATAACAAACTGCATGTTTGTGATAAAAGGCTCTCATCTAAAAAAATTTCATGAAGTGGGTTCAAACTGTTTCCTTGGATTTAGTTTAAAAGCCATCACTGCAAAGCTGAAATATACATGTTTTAATTAAAACCCTGTTTTATTTCCATCAACTTTTCTGCCTTGGTGTGGCTTAAGTTTTGTAGCACAGTAAATATCTAAATAAATTGTATTTTCAGAATAAAATGCTAATGTTAAAATCATAACAACGAGACTCTTACATCTTCTGAATTCTGACACAGTTTGTTTAGATCATTTATTTAAAATTCCTTAACTCGGTAATATCTGGACAAAAGGACCACAGTGGTGCTCGTGTTTCGAGCGGAGCCGCATAATGTGGAGAACTCCAGACGACTCGGAGCAGCCTGTAATGTTTTTCATGTGTTGTGCTGCCTGGTCGCAGCACACGCTCCCATATTTGTTATTCATGAAGGAAGCAGGGTGAAGAGGCCTTCTTATGATGCACATTTTTTCTCGCCATTCCCCTCTCCCATCCTCCTCTCCAAAGAGAGCGCTAAAAATACAATCAGTTAAGAGTCGTACTGAATACTGCAATTAATTCAGCTTAATGAGCATAACACTATTAGTTAATTGAGATTATTGTTTCTTTAAGCTCAACCTGAACTCATTCAAACAGAGACGTCTGCTCTCTGCCTCTTTGTTTCCTCTCCCCTCATCCTCAATATGCAGATCAGTGGTTTCTGTCCCCCGGGCTATTTTCTTTTCCTATTTCTTCTTTTTCTTTTTTTAAGGGGGATGGGATTTTGAAATATGCAAATGCTCCCCCCCCCCCACAAAAAAAAAGAAAAAAGACCTTCATCTGGACACCAGAAGTTTTTTGGTCAAAGTTTTCTTTTGTTGGCGCTGCTGTCTGTTTGGTTTGCTTTCACAGTCAAGCATCTAATGAAAGTAGAACAAACAAACCAAGTTTTAAAAAACTTTGTTTTTGAGGACACTGTTGTCACTTTTATCAGCACATTTACTTTCACTGATTTTTTTAAATTCATACTCTTCCCTGAAAATGGAATTTAGCTGGTATAGGGGTCATGTTCAGGGGCACCATGGGAGAGGTCCTGTGGGCCAGTGCCCCCCTTTATAAAATTGCTGTCCCCTCTCACTGGTCTGCCTGGTACGGAAGTTTAGTGCTGCCACCTGGGGAAAATATTTTTTGGGGCTTATGTAGTAATAACGTGATACGTATCACGTTAGAACGTGATACGTATCACGTTATTACGTTATAATAATAATCATTTTACGTGATACGTATCACGTTATAACGTGATATTATCACGTTATTACGTGATACGTATCACGTTTACGTTGTAGCAATACAGCACTCTCATGTCCGTTATGGGATTTAAACCTCTTCACATCTCTCTGAGACTCTGAGTGTTACACTTTTCTTGAGCTCTGAAGAAGACAAGTGGACACTATTTTGTTACAATTATTTAGAATTAATGGACACCAATCAATCAGAAAGAACTTTCTTTTAATGTGTGTTAACAGAATTCTCTGTGGTGTATTATTCGTTTATTTTGTGAATAAGTGTCCAGAACTTTTGGGTCGAGCTAACGTTAGCATTCCCGAAGCTTCGGCTGCATGCAAACGCTGTGATTGTATGTTGTGTTCAAAAAAGTTGGTTATGTAGACTACTGGTTGTCAGATTTCATTTGTGCACACAGTTCTGACAGTTTATCTGTTTTGTTTCGTCTCTAGGCATGTAATATCGTTGAAAGACTGCTTAACCGCGGTGTTTTATGATATTTGTGAGTGTTTTAGGGCGTTAAAACAGTCCGTTCAACGCTAAAATCCAACCGACAGCAAAGGTCTGTGAACGCGTTGTTGGAACGGCACGTCACCGTGTGTGACGTAGAGGGACGTGAGGTATAGAAGACTACAATACCCGGTAGCGCTTGGGTTGAGAACTACATGTTTTGTCTTCGATGTGAGAGTCGGTTACGTTGTTAAAAGTGATGCAGGCAGGGTGGGACGGCCCACTCCTCGTCTGTTTTCACTTCAGCTACCAGAGTGCACAAGCTTCAGGCTTGTTCGTCCGTTACTATCTTTGAAAGACTGTCTCATTGCGGTGTTTTTGAGATTTGAATGGGTGTACAGTACCAACAAATTAAGTCTATTGTAAAAAATAAATTTAAGCCTAATAAAACATTGTTGGAAACACCAACATGTGTGTTAGAGTTCATTAATCTTCAACCCACCAAATTATTATCTAAAATATACAAAAAACTGTCTAGAATCGATGACTCAATAACACTACCTGTTGAAAAATGGGAGTCAGATTTATCAATCAACTTTGAACAAAAAATTTGGTCTCAAGTATGTCTAAATACTTTTAAATTGACTAGAATCTCCAATTTACAACTAATACAATATAAGGTTCTCTATAGAGTACATTATACAGGTCAGAGAATGTTTAAGATGGGTTTTACACCATCTAACAACTGCTCACAGTGCAAAGGCAATATACCTGATGATTATATTCACGCACTCTGGTTCTGTCCACCCGTTCAGAGGTTCTGGGTACAGGTATGTGAAGACTTGTCTAAATGTTTTAAACTTAATATCCCACTCTCTCCATCTGTTTGCTTATTGGGTATCTTTGAAGATGTTGTACTAGAAAAAAATACATCCTGTATGCTCTTCACTGCCTTATGCATCGCAAAGAAAACCATACTCGTAAATTGGAAAAATAAAAATAATCTTAGCATTAATCAGTATAAAAATCTTCTGTTAGATCATATTAATAATAATAATAATAATGAATTCAATTTATAATGCACTTTTCATTAATAAAAATCTCAAAGTGCTACAATGTGTAACAAGGTAAAGGTAAAAAATAAAACAAGTGATAAAATCAAATAAAATCTATAATAATATCGACTAGTCTTGAAACAGCATCTGCCGACACATCGGATCAATCTATTTGGCATTCTTTGATCGGCTCCGTTACGTAGTGAGGGTGGGGGGTCTGGGATCTGGCCTTGTGGGGCATTGGGGCTGGTGGGGGGGAGGTTGGGGGCGGGGGGGTTGGGGCTGCTTAGGCGGGGAGGACCCTGCCTTTGACCTGGGGAGGACCGGGGGGGTTCTGGGGGATGTCTGCCGGGGCGGCATGCGGGCCCTCTGGTGGTCGGCGGCGGCGGTCATGGGTCGCCGGTCGGTGACCCGGCTGTGCTGGGGTGGTTTCGGGGTGGGCGCCGGGAGCTTGGGATTCTGGGGGCGTGTCGTCCCCGGGCTTGGGCCTGTGGGGGTCGGGGGTCTTGAGCTCTGGCGGGCGGGTCGCCGGGCTATGGGCTGGCTGGCGCTCTGGTGCCCGGCTCTGGCCGGGGGCCCTCGGCTCGCTGGTGGGTTGGGGGTTCATGTGCTGGGGGTTGGGTGTCTGGGGGCGTGACTGGTGGCCAATGGGAGGGGGCGGGTAAACCCAGCCTGGGTGTCTAATGTGTTATGTGTTCTGAAAGTTGTTAATATGAAGGGTGGGTGTAGTATTTCTTCTGGGGTGGGGACTAAGTGGATGTCCTTGATGATGGTCTTGGACTATGCTTGGCCGATGTGCAGGCCCTGGTTGGGGCCTGTTCTCGGTGCTTCCTGGCTCTGTCAGCGGTTGGGCGGGTGCTCTTGGCCTAGTCGTCCATATGGGATTTTGTGTCTTCTTGGGCGGTGGGCTGACTGCGGTTCACAGGGGTCGTGGCAGCCCTGGTGGGTGTGGGCTGTTGGTTCTGCTGTTGGCGGCCCTCGGGACTGTGTCCCTCTCTGGTCTTGATTCAATGGCCCGGCAGTCGAGAGGTGTTTCTTTTGCCTCGCTCCTTGGGTGGACCTTGGCGAACTTGGGGGGGTACGCAGGGTCAGCGGGGGAGCTGACTCGCTGCGGGAGCATTGTTCCTGCAGATATTTTCTCCCCATCCCTCACCACGCACCTCCGCCCTCTTCATCTTAAATTAATACATGTAGGGAATTTGAGTCTCGGGTGTGCTACAACGGTTTTACATCTCTGTTGTACAGAACCACCTGGGACTCAATTTTATATACACTTTAGACATTCATTCATAAACATCCTCATAAAAGTCACATTTAGGGAATGGAGTGAGCACTATGGTTATGGGTGGCGGGATGACACCACTCTCGCCCCCATGCCTATGCTCACTCAACATTATGCATTTAGACAATAAGGGCCTGGGTTAGAGTTGGAGTGGAGGGAAAACTGGTACAATGCCAGCCTTTGCTCCTTCTCTTTCCTTTTTAAGTACACTTTAGAACAACACTCACCAACAGTACATTTGGGGACGGGGGTGTGTGTGTCGGGGTCTTGATTTGTTAATTTCAATTTTATTTATTTATGTATTTATTTATATATATATTATATATTATTTATTTATTTTTCTCTTACCCCCCTGGTTGCCTGGCGGACATTCTGGGGGTGGGCCGTCAGGGGTTGTCCTGGGATGTGGGGGGGTTCGGGGCCTGGGGGTTCGCCGTGGGCGGGGCTGGCAGTGCGCTCCCCCTGGGGCTGCTTGGACTCGGGTGTCCTGTCCTGTCGGCAGGGCGCGGGTTGGGCCGAATCTTGGATGTCTGCTACTCTCCACCCCAGAATGAATGGGCCTACCTCCTGGGTTTGGATGTGGGCTGCCCCACGTAGGGGGCAGGTACATGTCTTGGACCTAGGGGGTATAGAGTGTGCATCGGGATTATGAATGGAACGTGTCGTTATTGTATGTCTTTCTGTGAGTGAGGGTGAGGATGAGGGTGGGTCTGAGTGAGTGTGTCTGTGTATGAATGTTTAAGTGTCAGGCTGGGACTTGGACTGCCCCCTCTCTGATACTTCTGAGGCTACTAGTGTCGCGCTCCTGCCACGTGGCCCCCTGGTGGGTGTTCCTTTGCCTGCGGGCGTGCTTGGGGCCCTCACTATCTGGGGTTGGGCGCTTGGGCGTTTGTCGGCTCGGCCTGGTGGCTGCCTGGTGGGGCTCGTGTCCTCTGGTCCTTTCGGGTCTTGGCCTGAGGGATGGGCGTCCCCGGTGCCCGGGCCTCGGTGACCGGCCCTGGGGCTACGTCAGTGCAGCGGGCTCCGGCGGGGGCCTATGAATTTGTCGCGTTTGACCCCGGGGGGTCATTGTATGTGGTCGCTGGTGGGATTCGTCCGGTTCTTCCCCTTGGTCGGATCTGGGGAGTGGGCGAGTGGCTCGTCCTGTTCGGGTGGCCCTGGGGACTCTGGGCTCGGGGTCCTTCCTGGAGTCTTGGGCTTTGATCGCCCCTTCGTCTGCTTCGGGCTTTGGGGGGACGGATCTCTGATGCTTCACAGTACGCTACTAAATGTTCTATTGGAGGAACCTTATTCACTTATGCATGCTCACAACCACACACAAATGGATGCAGGGATGTATAGTAGATGTATGTAGATGGGTATATAAATGAATATAAATATATATGTATGTATACTGTATATATATTTGTAGGTATGGGTATGTGTATTTATAGAAATCTACTGCAAGGTCATGAAGATTATTAGTCTTTATGCATGTATGTTTCGTTGCTATGTTATGTCATGTGCTTTGCAGGATTGCGGACGGAGGTTAGGTGTGTTTGCCGTGTGCGCTTTTTGTGGATAATTGTTGTTTTGTTGTCTTACTTTCTCTTTTCTTTCTCTCTATTAAAAAAATAAATATTGAAGTGAGAGGATGGCTATAAGGTGAGAAGGGAGGCCATCTATACAGTAAATGGGGAAAAAAAAAAAAAACTATTTCCTGTTTCTTCCCCAGTCTGCTAGAGAAGTTGAACTACGATGTTTCTCCTAAAAGCTGTATGAACGCCGGTCAAAACGCCAATGACATCGTTCTATCAGGAAGGGTTCACCGCACGTTAGCTGTGAACCCGACCTCAAGCTTAAAGGTGTAGTCTGCAGTTTCTGTAGTGCAGTCTGTAAGTTTTCTAAAAATATATTTTTTAACATAATTTCTTCACTCTGTCACTATCTCCTGACAGACTGATGTTAGACAAAGTAATCTCTGAAAAAAACTATATTCCCCTTGCTTCTCCAGGTGTTACTAAAAGCATTTCTAAAAAGCCACAGTGACCCGCCGTTAACCAGCCAATAAAAACAGAGTTTTTAACCAGCCAATAAAAACAGAGCTTCTCACTTCTCACGCTCCTAACCCACGCCCCCGCCTGTCCCAGCCCCAGCGGCCGCGCAGGTCGTTGTCCTGCTCAAAGGTAATTGAGGATGGGCACAACCTGTCATCCTCGTTAGATAGTTTTGGAGGAGAATTATTCTTATCCTCCTCCAAATTATGGGGCTGCAGACCACGTAGGCGAGCAGACCTCCTTACTCCAGTCCTTTTAGTGGCGTGGCCTCGACCATTGGCCCTTGGCTTCGATGAAGCTCTGGTGCCAGGCAAACTGACCGGATCCCGATTAAATTTTAAAGACAGTTTTGGATCAGCACGTAGAGACAGGTCACGTGCTACCTGATTGCTGCATGAGTTTTGCGTGTCCCTTGTTAATAACAAAGGAGCATTTGCCACACAAAAGCATGTGGGAGGAGGTCCTTTGTCTTGGTGATAAGGAGTGCAGTTTCCCTCGCCCAACAGGAAGGGAAATCTGATTACATACAGACTTGTTTTTGTTTGCAGCCAGCTGAACACAGCCTCCCTGAAGGTGTGAAGCTTTAAGCTGCATGAAAGTGACTGAAGCAGCCCCCCCGTCGAGAGACGTTGACAACTCGGCTCCTTGAGCTGCGGCCACGTCACGTGCCCATCTGTTTGGTGTGTCGGCTGTCTCGCCTTTGATAATGGGGCGAGAACCTGAACACGTGACCCTCCTCACCTGCCTCTGTAGGGGGCGAGGAGGGTGTTCACAGACGCCACTATGTCTGCTCACCGCAGATGAAACAGAGGCAGTCTGCCGGGGCTTATTAAATATTCTAACACCCTGTGGGCCATGAGGGAGGGGGAAAGAAAAAAAACCTCCTTTTATGACGGCATGCAGGTCAGAAGGATCTGCTTTGCTAGGAGAAGCTGTGTGTTGTTGTTGTTTTTTTTGGAGTCAATAAAACAGATTTGCTGTTTCACGATTTTATTTGTGCTTAGGTGACATGACGTATATGCTTTTAAGTCACTCACAGCAGGGAGGGCATGATTGGTGCATGCTGAGAACAAACCAGTTTTTTGTACCGTGTTACAAATAAAGTCTGAGTTTAAGTGGATCATTCCCGTTACCACGTGGGCGGGTGACTGTGTTACATGAAAACGTGAGCCTGGTTCATCAGGCCTGTTTCTGTCTGTCGTCGCGACTCGCCGAAGAGGCCCTGTGTTTTGACATTTGGCGAGGGACAAACCTGTTTTTGTTCCAGGCGTGCTCGTTACGAGGGGGGCCCGAAGGGGGTCTCTGTCTGGGCTCCTCCTCGTACGCTGGACGCTTTTGCAGTGGAGCATGCGTCGTCGAGTGGTGCCTAGGCTGGGCAGGTCTTCCCCCCGCATTTTCCCTTGGGGGGGAAGCTTCTACGGGGGATCCCCACCCGGAAAGCCTCTGCCTGTCTGCGTCTTTGGTCCAGTTTCGTCTGAATCCATTCCAAAGCTTTTCCAAACAGCCCTTCTGGCTGTATCGAGTGATGAAGAAAAGGCACCTTTTGTCCCTCGGGTAAGTCCGTCAGTGTCATCCAGAGATGGCGGGTCGCAATGACCACCTCCGCCATCCCTCTGCCCTGAGCAACCGCAGCAGTCCCCATCATTCGGAGCACAAAGTCAGTTGTTCTGCGGGCTTCCTCCAGCAATTCGGCAGCCGCCTGCTTGTCCGTTGCTACTTGAAGCTGCTGCAGCTTTTCTGCCAGGTAGGCTTGCATCAGCGCGGACGCGTTCATGGCGCGCGCCGCAAGTCCTTGAGCCCTGTAGCATTTCTCGAGGAGAGACGCCGAGGCCCGGCAGGCCCTGCTGGGAAGAGTTGGTTTTGCTCCTGAAGAGTTTGGGGCCAGGTGAGACGCCAGAGTGTCCTCTATTTGAGGCACGTTAGCTAAACCCACCTCGTCCATTCCATCCACGTCGAGAAATTGTGAGAGGGGAAGAAGCATAGGGGCTCGTGGGTGAGTCCAGGTGCGTGTTAGTTCCGTGAGAAAGTCTGGGAACACAGGCATCCTCTGCCTCATGGCAGCCTGTTGCTTTGAATAAAAGTAATTTCCCGCTAGCCTCGTAACCTGTTGGCGAGGCGAGCGTTCGGGCCAAGGAACCTGTAGTGCGTCCGCTGCTCTGTGGTACAGTTCAAACAGAGCAGGGATGGAGGAGTCCGTGTCTGGGAGAGTGGGTAGGGGGGTCTGAGCGAGTGCGTCACCCTGATCCTCCACCTCTGCGTCCGCCTTCTCCATTAAAAATTCACCCGAGGCCGAGATCAATAACTCGTCGTCATTCATCATACCCCAGGTGTCGAACTCGATGGTCAGGTCCTCCATGTTAGCCAACGCGTCAGGGGTGTCACCCCATTCGACCCGCGTGCTGTCGTGTAGAGCCACACTCTCCAACTCTGGAGTGGGTGTGAGAGGCTCCGTGGTGTCTGCGTCCGCAGATGTGGCAGAGGTCCCCATGGCCTTGGCGACAATGTCGACCCGATGCCGCAGCACCGCATCCATCATGATGCTGCAGTGTGGGCAAAAGTCAGGTGCGTCCAGCGCAGTTTTTGCATGAAGCATTCCCAGGCAGACAGGACAGGCCTCGTGGGTGTCCGTCGCTGCAAGATAAAAACCACAGCCACTTGGGCAGGGGCGCGAGGTGGGGCTCGCTGCCGTGGTGGTCTTCCTTGGAAGTTTCGCTTTCCGCTTCCCCTTCTCCAGAGCCATTCTGTCCAAGACGAGGCGAGCGAGTCCTTCCAGAATTATTTTTCTTCTTTCTTGAGATGTCTCCTCTGTCGTGTTGCTTTTGCTATCCAGCCCGCTAGCTTAACGTAACGAGGCAGTCTCCTTTTTTTTGTTTATGGCGTAGTTAGCGCCGTCGCGAAGCAATCTGTAGAGAGAGGAGAGAAAACTTCGGGGTTAGGTGGAAAAATGCTGGACTAGGCTTGCTAGTCCAGCAGTACGCAGGGAATAATTCTCTGTGCGCTCTGTGTAAGGAGCGAGCTCACCTTGAATGAGCGATGAAGGCACCAGAGAAGTCCCGCGAAGAGGTAGTTCAGGTTTAAGTGAGGTGAAGGGCAAAAAAGAGGAAGATGGAGGGGCGCACGCCGCTTAAGTAACTAGAGGGCGGGGCCTCTGGCGCGGCGGTGACGCCCCTAGCCGTAAAGGCGTGAGTATGAATGAGTTCTTTGCTCGGTTTGAGCTTTGAGGCAAGTAACAGCACACCTGCACATAAACTCCCCCCCTCTCCTGATGGCCAGGTGCTGGCGCTGTCCTCAAGCCCGATGCAGAGCTCAGCGTCCTCCCTAGACGCCACACACGTCGCATTCTGTGCGCGCCTGTTCACCGGGCGGAGCTCTCACGTTCTCCTTGAGCAGCTGCACGCGGAGGAGACTGAACTGAGGTCGCTGATTGGTCAGACACCGCGCATCGCGTATGCGGTCGTAAAATTGGAGCTTGGCGCGTTCGCGCAACCGTTCAAAGACTTGTGCAAGGCGCGTGCGAGCGCCGCACACACAACGGGGCGTCGCGCTCGCTGGAGCGCGGAGCTCTGCGCCGGCCTTTAGACAGCGTAAGGCGATCATTTATCAAGATTAATGCCCGGAAGGCCTCTGGTCCTGCAACATACCTGGTCGTGTGCTGAAGGACTGTGCAAGGGAACTCGCAGCGGTCTTCACGGACATCTTTAACATCTCACTGAGCCAGGCCATCGTCCCCACCTGTTTCAAAGCCACCACCATCATCCCTGTCCCAAAGAAGGCAACGCCCGCATGCCTCAATGACTATCGCCCAGTAGCACTCACCCCCATCCTGATGAAGTGCTTTGAACGGCTAGTCATGAAAAGCATCACATCTGTCCTCCCTGCCTCCCTGGATCCCTTCCAATTTGCATACCGACCTAATCGCTCAACCGACGATGCCATCTCCTCTGCCCTCCACACAGCTCTCACACATCTGGACACGAAGGACTCTTATGTTAGAGTTAGGCTCACCAGCGTGTCTACTTTCTCCACAAGCTTAAAAGAGCTGGAGCTTCAACCCCCATCATGTGCACCTTCTACAGGGGTGCCATAGAAAGTGTCCTGACCAGCTGCATCACGGTGTGGTTTGGTGCATGCACTGCATCATGCCGCAAGAGCCTCCAGCGCATCGTGAAAGCAGCTGAGAAGATCGTCGGCACCTCCTTGCCCTCACTGCAGGACTTACACAGCAAACGCCTCACTCGGAAAGCCCACTGCATGGCAGGTGATCCCACACACCCACTACACAGCCGCTTTAGACTGCTGCCATCAGGGAGGAGACTGAGGAGTCTCCAGGCTCGAACCAGCAGACTGAGAGACAGCTCTGTTCATCAGGCAGTCAGAATGCTAAACACTCTGCCTGCTCTGCCTCCCCTCCCATTTGAACTGCCTTAACACAAAAAACTTTCTCACACATTACCACTCAACACAAAGTTTTTAACACTGGACCCTGTGTCATCAAACGGGTTATTCACTAAACTCTCGGTCATGTACTCATTCAGTTTGCACTACTTCTCATATTTGCACTAATGTTTGTATTACATTACTGCCTATAGTCATACTACTGTTTACATTCACTGTTTACATTTATTAATACGGTTTACATTTATTACTACTGCTTTACATT
>JBBPBX010034602.1:0-10113 GCA_038048925.1 Garcialebias charrua
TGCGTGGATGTATATTTAATGCTGGAGTCAGATGAATGGGCGAACTCGTCTCTGTCCGTCCAACTTCCACCTGTTTGATGTTTCTAATTACCGGTACCCCGTCGATGCACCGCATCAGGTCTCGTCATTCACAAAATAAAACACCACGTGTTAGCGAAAATCAATGTTTGAAAAGCTCCCCTGTGAAACAAACACCAGAAGACCCCTTCATCTCCTCCCACCTGCTCACTCCACCCAGGCCCACATAAATAAAAAAAACCTGTTCCATTTAAAAGATACATGAGCCTCACAGGTAGAGCGAGAGGCACGGCCTGGGTGAATAAGTCAGAAGGCAGAAACTGTTGCCAGGAGTGAGCCTTTTATTGGAAACGACCATCGCAGACCTCAGTGCACCTGAAAGATGTATGAGACGCGAAGAAGAGGACGGGGAAGTATGAAGATTGATTACCTGAGCCTCGCTTTAGCAGGGAGCCTAAGCCAGCCACTAGGGAGCACAAGCCAGTGTATCTCTTGTGCCGGTCCCAAGCCCGGGTAAATGGTGAGGGTTGTGTCAGGAATGGCATCCGATGTAAAACACTTTTGCCAAAACCATAATGCGAGTTCATCAAAGTGAAACCATACCGGATCGGTCGAGGCCCGGGTTAACAACGTCCGCCACCGGTGCTGTTGACAAACAGGGTGCCGGCGGAAATTGTGCTACTGTTAGTCGAAGACCCCGAGGAGGGAAACATGTCAGGAGACAGAGGGAGAAGAGGAAAGTGAAGAATGTAGGACTGAGGGTTGCAACTCTAAATGTGGGGACAATGACAGGCAAAGGTAGAGAGCTGGCTGACATGATGCAGAGAAGAAAGGTAGATGTTTTATGTGTCCAAGAGACCAAGTGGAAGGGCAGCAAGGCTCGCAGCATTGGAGCAGGGTTCAAACTGTTTTACCATGGTGTGGATAGAAAGAGAAATGGAGTAGGGGTGGTCCTGAAGGAGGAGCTGGCAAAGAATGTAGTAGAGGTGAAGAGAGTGTCAGATAGGGTGATGTGCCTGAAGGTAGAAGTAGAAGGTCTGATGCTAAACATAGTCAGTGGTTATGCTCCACAGGTTGGATGTGATGGGGAGGAGAAAGATACATTTTGGAAAGATCTGGATGAAGTGATAGAGAGTATTCCCAGGGAGGAAAGAGTGGTGATCGGAGCAGACCTGAATGGACATGTTGGTGAAGGAAACAGAGGGGATGAGGAAGTGATGGGTAGGTTTGGTGTCAAGGAAAGAAACCAGGAAGGACAGATGGTGGTGGATTTTGCCAAGAGAATGGAAATGGCTGTAGTCAACACCTATTTCCAAAAGAGGGAGGAACATAGAGTGACCTATAAGAGTGGAGGAAGGAGTACGCAGGTCGACTACATTCTGTGTAGAAGAGGAAACCTGAAGGAGATTGGAGACTGTAAGGTTGTGGCAGGGGAGAGTGTGGCCAGACAGCATTGGATGGTTGTGTGTAGAATGACTGTTGTTGTGAAGAAGAGAAAAAGAGTAAAATCAGAGAAGAAGACCAAATGGTGGAAGCTAAAGAAGGAAGAATGTTGTGAGAAATTCAGAGAGGAGCTGTTAAAGGCTCTGGGTGGTAAGAAAGAGCTTCCAAGTGACTGGGCTACTACAGCAACAGTAATTAGAGAGACAGGTAGGAAGGTACTTGGTGTGTCATCTGGACAGAGAATGGATGATAAGGAAACCTGGTGGTGGAATAGTGAAGTGCAGGACGCTGTTCAGAGAAAGAGGTTAGACAAGAAGAAATATGACTTCTAACTGAAGAGAGGAGACAGGAATATAAGGAATATATGGGACGTAGAGCAAAGAAGGAAGTAGCTAAGGCAAAGCAGAGGGTGTACAATGAGTTGTATGGAGACTGGACACTAAAGAGGGCGAGAAGGACTTGTACCGATTGGCAAGACAGAGGGATCAGGCTGGAAAGGATGTGCAACAGGTTAGGCTTATTAAAGATGGGAATGGTAATGTTCTAACAAGTGAGGAGAGTGTGATGGGAAGATGGAAGGATTACTTTGAGGAGCTAATGAATGAAGAGAATGAAAGAGAAAGAAGAGTGGAGGTCATAGAAACTGTGGACCAGGAAGTGGGAAAGATTAGTGAGGGTGAAGTCCGGAAAGCTCTGAAAAGAATGAAGAAGGGGAAGGCAGTAGGACCTGATGACATACCAGTGGAGGTTTGGAAATGTCTTGGAGAGATGGCAGTGAGGTTTTTGACTCAAATATTTAATGGAATATTTGAGGGTGAGAAAATGCCTGAGGAATGGAGAAGAAGTGTGCTGGTGCCCATTTTTAAGAACAAGGGTGATGTACAGAGTTGTAGCAACTACAGGGGAATTAAGTTGATGAGCCACACGATGAAGATCTGGGAGAGAGTTGTGGAAGCAAGACTGATGCCTAGTACCCACTGCCCCCTTTGTCGAGCGGCCGAAGCGGCCGGTTTACATTCAAAGTCTATGGAGGAGACGCGTGGAGTCACGGCGAACAAGGAAGCGGCGCGATTCGAGTGATCGAAACGGCGCGGCGGCAGCCTTCACGGGCACGCGCGCGTCCGCCGTCGAGCCGCCGACGTCCCAAATGTTGATCTCTGGCGGCTCGACGCATCCGGCAAACAGTCGGGAGAGCCTCGCTATCTGATTACACAACCACAACGGGACTTTTGTTGGACTTTTTAAACTTACCGGATCGACCCTCCATGAATTGGAACCAAACTCCGGTAATAAACGTGGCATTTTTACAGTTGCTGCTGACAGGCTGCTGTTCTCTCCAGTGTAGATCACCCCAAACATAAAAAAAACGTTTTATCTCATCAAAGACCGTCGGAAGTGCAGTCAACACAACAACTGAACCCGGAAAACAAGCTAGAGACCCCTCCCTCTGCTGCCCCCTAGTGGGCGTCATCAGACGGTCTTCAGTGGCCAGTGGGACCGTGACCAGCGGCCAAAAGGGGACGGCAGGCGCGTTTCGAGTTGTGCAGTGGGGACCAGGCATTAGACAAGAGGTGATTATCTGTGAGCAACAGTATGGTTTCATGCCAAGAAAGAGCACCACAGATGCCATCTTTGCTTTGAGGATGTTGATAGAGAAGTACAGAGAGGGTCAGAAAGAACTCCATTGTGTGTTTGTGGATTTAGAAAAAGCATATGACAGGGTGCCAAGAGAGGAGGTGTGGTATTGCATGAGGAAATCTGGAGTGGCAGAAAAGTATGTTAGACTGGTACAGGACATGTATGAAGACAGCAGGACAGTGGTGAGATGTGCTGTAGGAGTGACAGATAGCTTCAAGGTGGAGGTGGGAGTGCATCAAGGATCGGCTCTGAGCCCCTTCTTGTTTGCTCTGGTGATGGACCGACTAACAGATGAGGTCAGGCAGGAATCCCCATGGACTATGATGTTTGCAGATGACATTGTGATCTGTGGTGAGAACAGGGAACAGGTGGAAGAGAACTTGGAGAGGTGGAGGTATGCACTTGAAAGAAGAGGAATGAAAGTCAGCCGTAGTAAGACAGAGTACATGTGTGTGAATGAGAGGGAGGCCAGTGGAACAGTGAGGCTACAAGGAGCAGAGGTCACAAAGGTGCAGGACTTCAAGTACTTGGGGTCCACTGTCCAGGAAAATGGGGAATGTGGGAAAGAAGTGAAAAAGAGAGTCCAGGCAGGATGGAGTGGATGGAGAAAAGTTTCAGGAGTGATTTGTGACAAAAAGGTGTCAGCAAAGGTCAAAGGAAAAGTTTACAAGACAGTGGTGAGACCAGCTATATTGTATGGTCTGGAGACAGTGGCATTGACAAAAAGACAGGAGAAAGAACTGGAAGTGGCAGAAATGAAGATGCTGAGGTTCTCCTTAGGAGTGACAAGGATGGATAAGATTAGGAATGAGATCATCAGAGGTACAGCACATGTTGAACAACTGGGAGATAAAGTTAGGGAGGCCAGACTGAGATGGTTTGGACATGTCCAGAGGAGGGACAGTGGGTATATTGGTAGAAGGATGTTAGAAATGCAGCTGCCAGGAAAAAGACAAAGAGGGAGGCCAAAGAGGAGATATATGGATGCAGTTAGAGAGGACATGAAGGTAGTTGGAGTGAGGACAGAGGATGCAGAGGACAGAGTGAGGTGGAGGAGGATGACTCGCTGTGGCGACCCCTGAAAAGGGAAAAGCCGAATGAAGAAGAAGCTTTTGCAGGGAGCCCAGGGAGTGTCACTTCTTTTGTCCCTCTAGGTCATTTTGTTGAAAAAAATAATAATAAAAAAATAAATGTCACATTTTTGTCATCTGTGTATGTTCCCATACTTGACAGACGAAATTGGTCTCTGCATTTAACCCAACCACCAGGTGGTGCAGTGAGCAGCCGTAGTCGGCGCCCGGGGAGCTGGGGAAAATAGATGTGCACTCATAAGCCGTTTACGCATTGGCCAGCCCTCAATGGCCCGGGCCACCCCTGGGTGGCTCTGGGCCACCCGCGTTCATTACGCATTTGCCGCAGAGCCGCCTTGAAGTGGGTGGGCAGTTCTCTGGAAGTGGGTGGGGTGCTCTCTTCACGTGGGTGGAGTGTTCGTGTTTTAAGAGAGGAGACTCGGCCAAAAAAAAAATTGTTAGCTGGATATATATATATTAGTGTTTCTGAGTTAAATTTTTGTTAATAACTGATCACAAATCAGCTTATGTTACAACGTAAATAACACGAAGCGCACACCCATTTCCGCCTTTCAGCGCGACCTGAATGTCATTAAACAATAACTAATATTGTCTAACTGTTGCGCGCAGCCAGGGTTTTAAAATATAACGAATAATCTCTAACTTTTACGTGCAGCTAAAATGTTAAGAGGAGTGATTCCTATATGGGTAAGGTGGACACCTGAAAATCCAGTCCGCTGGTATAGCTCAAAGAGTTAATGCATTGTCGTTTTGACCCGGCGAAGCGGGTTCGCTTCCCGCCTGGGACAAAGTTATTTTACTTTTTTTTTCTTTATTCACATTTTCTTTTAAATAAAAAGGAGTTTGTTTGGTTAACAAACTCCTTTTTATTTACTCCAATAAAAAAAAAAAAGTAAAATAACTTTGTCCCAGGCGGGAAGCGAACCCGCTTCGCCGGGTCAAAACGACAATGCATTAACTCTTTGAGCTATACCAGCGGACTGGATTTTCAGGTGTCCACCTTACCCATATAGGAATCACTCCTCTTAACATTTTAGCTGCACGTAAAAGTTAGAGATTATTCGTTATATTTTAAAACCCTGGCTGCGCGCAACAGTTAGACAATATTAGTTATTGTTTAATGACATTCAGGTCGCGCTGAAAGGCGGAAATGGGTGTGCGCTTCGTGTTATTTACGTTGTAACATAAGCTGATTTGTGATCAGTTATTAACAAAAATTTAACTCAGAAACACTAATTCAGCTAACAATTGTTTTAGGGGTTTCTCGTTTCTGTAGTTAAATTTGAATGAAATTCAACCCTCGCGCTGAGGTTGTTTGAATGAGTCCCGCCCCTGCTGCAAACAACGAATCAAATGAGAGCAGTACATGACGTGAAACTGGGTCCGTACGGGGCTCGGCCCGATAGAACCACGGTGAAGATGGTTCCAGAACAAGGGTGGATCCCGGGCGGAAAAGGTAAATGCGAAGACGCCGAACCCGGGTTAGAAGCTGGGAGAGCCGGGGAGGGCTGGCCAATGCGTAAACGGCTATAGACACCCCAAGGTGTGCCGTGGCCGGGGTTCGAACCTGGGTCCTTCGGATCCCAAGTCCGATTCCCCTGCCACTACACCATTCACCGAGGGAAGAGTTGGGTTTGTCTCCTTGTCTGTTTGATTGAGAGGGCCGAGCCCGTCTCTTTACTGATGGGATCGCTTGACACAAACACCGGTGCACCACGTAGTGCTGGCTTAATGAGGACGAGGTGCCTCAGCAGAGGAAAGGAAAAAAATGTCCCATCACCACATCGCGCTGGAAAATAATTTGATAAAGATATATCTCGCAATATACTTTTATTCAATAACGATGATATGAATTTTAAGCATATTTTCAATATTTTGATAGGATTTTACAGCGTTTCACTGACGCTTTTCTTTCTCTGTTCGGGTTGAAGCGGCTGCTTCAGTTTCAACCCGGACAGAAAAAGCTTGCAACACAAAAACATAAGTGTGTGGTGACATGTATATTACGCAGTGCTCGACTCAGGCGTTAGCGGTAGCAGGCTAAGCTAAGTTCCAACGCGCATTAAGTTTTCGCTTCAAAACGAGTGCCCATGACCGTCAGAACGTGACTGAACAAAGTTTCACAAGCGAAGAGAAAGAGATGACATCACTGATGAGAGCGGAAATACTTATTTGTCGGTGTGGAAGTGGTTCGGCTTTCTAAGATCTGTTAAACTGCAGGTTTCTTCTGCAGCGAGGTCTCTTTATGCTGCAAAACGTGACGGAGTCGTTCTAACTAGCGGTGGGATCATCTAACTTGTTTCATCTGAAGAGTTTCCACTCGATAGAATATGATGAGACTCATACAATGAAGCACAATAAAGTTTGAGCCAACATGTTCCTGAAACTACGACGTCCTGAAACAACCCCCCCACCAGCGCTGCATGTTTTGTTTTTTAATTCATTTATTCAAAATAAAACAAATTAATCAGAAAGAAAAAAAAAACACTGAATGAAAAGGTGCAGAAAGAAGAAAACAGTCTTATAATATCTGCCCCTTGTTTAAAAAAAAATACAAAAAAAATACAAACAAACAACCTTCACTTGAACAATGTCCAAACTGAAACAAAACAAAACTTCAGGTATCCTTCACCTGCACTATACCTTCCCAACTACTTTAATTTAATAATCTTTTAAAACCTATAAATAGTTTTATAAATGTTTATGGTGATATCAAGTCAACTCCACAATCCTGTTTCCTGATTTACAACTCAGCTCCTTCAGACTACTGTAGTTCTAAATGAAGGTTTTACAAACATTTACCGGTACATTCTCTTCAGGTTATAATGACTTTTTTTTAAACAAGTTTTAATTGAATATTTGGGAGTAATATTTTTATGAGTTTTATACATGACTTGTAAAATACTATGTTCAACCAAATCATAAAATTTTAATAATTTCAATTGATGAAATAATATATTTGTTGGGTGACCATAGCACTTATAGCTCTTTTTTGTAAAATAAAAATAGGGTTTGTAATAGTTTTGCATGCTTTCCCCCAAACTTCAATACAATAGATTGAATATGGAACAATCATTACATTACCTGTATACAATATACTGTATTAAAACTTTGTCATTCAAAAACTCTTACTTTATACAGTAATGCAATTGATTTTATTTTTATTCTTAAGTAATTTACATGAGATTTCCATGTCAGCTTCTCATCAATAATGACACCCAAAAGTTTTATTTAATTAACTATGAATGTCAATGCTGTAAATTTTAAAGTTGTTTAAAGTTAAAACTATTAATATTGACACAGTTGAGAATTTTATGGCAAGAAAGTTCATGCTCTATAATCCAGGTACCAAATCCAATAATTCTCAGTCAGGTCATCTGGACAGTTTCTTTTTTATAGAAACTGGATGGAGGATGAAACGTTTCTATAAAAAAGAAACTGTCCAGATGACCCGACTGAGAATTATTGGGTTGAGAATTTTATGTTTATTTGACAGTGATATCCATTTTTTGGAGGCTAAATACAAATAAAAGGTGAACATTAATTTATTTGTATAGTTTATAGTTTTTTTTTAGGCTTTTATATTGTTTATATCGATATCGAATTATATCGTTATCGACCAAAATTAAGACGTATATCGTGATAAAAATTTGGGCCATATCGTCATGCCCTATCACCACAATAATTTAAAGGGAAGGAGCATTTTATCTCAAATGTTAGGGGATAAAAATAATGACACATCTTTTTTTTTTTTTACCCCAGTACTTTGAATACACTTCTCAGAAGGAGATTCGTTTCAACTCAGTGACCGAGCTGTGCGCCGAAGTCCTCGAGGGGCACACCTTCATCAATTTGAGACATTGTCCTCACGACAGCGAGCTCAAGCCCCCCAGCATTGTCTGGGAGTTCAGAGAGGTGAGGAGGTTAATTTCCACACAACCTACTCCCTTTCTGCAGACCTTCTTCTGCAAAGGTGACACTTACCTCAAAGTCTAATCTGGAGTTTCCGCTGTAATCTCTGCAGGACAGGACCATCTATCATCCTCACTCCGACATGTGCCTGACCGCCTACCGGACGGCAGAGGGTCGCACCGACGTCCAGATGAGGCGCTGCAACCCCACCGACCGAACCCAGTTGTGGAAGTTTGAGTGGTAGAAAGAGGAGACCGTAGCAGGAAAAGATTAAGTGACTACTGGGCAATTACTACGGTAGAGACCTTCTCTGCTGCTCCCAATTTCCCAAAACAAAGGTTTGCACTCGATTGAAATGGGAATGACAAACCAAAAGGTCTTTTTCCTTTAAGAGCTTTTATAGCCGTGTGATTGAGCGCAGATTGCAGCAGGATAGCTGAGGTTTAGGACACCAGCTGCTTTCATCCTCATGCCTCTGCAGATCAGAAAAAAGGGAGCATAATGCACACCTAAAGTGTCCTTAATATGGATTTAATGCAGCAGTAAAACTGACTTAATCGTCTTGCACACGAAGAGGTGCTTCTGAAAGAGATTAAAGACAGTTCATTTGATAAACAGCTGCAACATTTCGTTGTGCTGCAAAACTCCACGTGCAATTTTTACACAAATAGTTACTGTTAGGCTGTTTGTACAGTTGTTGAAAAAAATGTAAATGTTGGCTGCTAAGAGGAGCTGTGCTCAGAATGTGAGGTCAGCAGCATTTTTTTTGTTGTTTTTCCGCCTGGAGGCAGTCACTTCCGAACATGCTCCATCTTGTGGAAGGAAAACTGGCAGATAGCTGTGTGGTCATACTACACTGCTTCTCCGTTCCATCCCCTCGCCTGTGGTGCCGCTTTCATGGCAGATTCTGCCTGAACAAGACTTGAAGAATTCATTAAGCTTTTGAACAAATTGCATTTTGCCCAAGAAGAGCCTAGCGAGCTGACAGGAGTGTTGTACTCTATTTTTACCTGCTGTGTACAGTCGAGAACACCTTTTTATTGCCCTGCCTAAAAAATAAGAGTGTGCCAAATCGTGACGTGCCTGTGGGTGTCTGATTTGTTTTTAGCGTTTTAATGGCAAATCTAAAACAGCAAAGGTAAAATAAACCGGTTTATTTCAGTCACAAAAAGCCTTAAAAGGAGCACCTTTGTGCCTTGTGTTTTTTCCACTGGTGTGCGATCCGTACTTGAAACTGCATGTAAAAAAAAACCCGTTTTAATTGAACATAGTGGGATTAAAGAACCACGAGAGGCAGTGAAACTGCCTTCAAAACTGCAGCTTTTTACTCACCCCTGATGATCACTGAGCAACGTTTAGTCTGCAAGATTTCTGAGAATGAATGGAGGTGGTTAACGTTTTAGATGATTCCTCATTTATGTGATTTTTGTAAATAATGTTTGATTTAAGGGACCAAAGGGGAGCAGTGCTAATGGAAAGCTTTTGAACTACTGACAATGCAAAAGGGAAGATCATCTAATGATATGATGGTGGATTGATGAGTGTTTAATTTGTTGTTTTTTGGGGGGATTATATAAAAAATAAAAAAAACTAACCACAAATACTAGTTTGCATGTTGTTTTTATTTTTTGGTATTGTTCCATCCTGCAAGAAGAGCTAAATACACAATACCTGTTTTGGTTTATCATGCTTGGATTTAAGCAGTGAGGCCTGTTTCATCTTCTTTTAATCTGTGAAAATGACTCAAAAGTTTCTAATGTTTTGCCTTTGCAGTGCCTTCATGCAGAGGTTGCATCATTCACAGTGGTTTACCTCCACCTACTGACAGCAGAGCATATAACACTGACTGGAGATGGCAGGAAAACAGTTTAATTAAAATATACTGCAGAGCTGAGAGTGTTAGACATCTAAAGATCTTTACTAAAAGTTTAGATTGTGTTTAGTTTGATCGACAGCAGGGTATAGCAGGAAGCACAATGGCAGTTTCTTAAAAACAAGTAGAACAAGGTGA
>JBBPBX010034602.1:10910-23822 GCA_038048925.1 Garcialebias charrua
TCTGCACTGTCTCAACTTTGCGACTTAAATTATGATCAAATATATTTATTATTCACTTCAAGGTCATGAGAGTTCAATTGCTCAAAGGAAATGAATTGCAATTCAGCAAATGTTATTTGTGTAGCTTTTAGCAACAATGGCATATTTCCCATCAACGTTCATGTGTTTTATGGCATACTGGATGTTTAATATGATCATCTTCTTCTATTGGTAGTACATTAATATTATCAGGACAATAGTGAGGCTAGTTATAGTTCCTATTGTCTGTCATCACTTGCTGCTGTTTGACGTGAACAGAGCAACACTCAGGCCTTATCAGTGTGAGTTCATGATGCAGGCCGGATCTCTTAGTGTCCCTCCTCCAATGCCACAGGACCAACAAGAAAAGGCCGAAGGAGGAAAGAAGTCCATCAGGCCAAACTTGAACATGTTCACACACCTTAAAGCTTTTGGTTGCTCCATGAAAGCCTGGAATGACTTTACTTACATTGTGTGTCATTTTTAAAGTCACCAGTCTGCTAGAAATATCCAGGCGTGTCCTGCTGGTTGAAGACTTTTCTTCAATTGTTTTTGTCAGAATGAAACAATAATAGAGAATAAACTTTGAACCACTGACGTTAAAGGTGAAGTCTGCAGTTTCTGTAGAACATCAGCACTTAGAAAAAAATTCAACAAGCAAAGCATTCTGATCCCTCCCCCTCAGAGCCATATATGGCTCTGCCCCCTTGTGGTCTGTTGAAATTCAAATTCAAGCTCTGTTTTTATTGGCTGATTCAAATTCAAGCTCGGTTTTTATTGGCTGGTTACAAACTTTGTTTTTATTGGCTGGAAAATGGCGGGTCACTTTTTCTTTTTAGAAATGCTTATTTACCACCTGGAGAAGCAAGGGGACAATATTTTTTTGTTTTGTTTTTTTCAGAGATTACCTCTCTAACATCAATCTAGTGACAGAGTGAAGAAATATGTTAAAAATATATCGTTAGAAAAGTTACATATATTAGCTTTAATGCGCTTTTTCATTCAAAGCAATAGTTCAGATATTTTGAAATCCGGTTCTGAGGAAAGATGATGAACAAGAAATATCTTACCTGATGTGGAAAGCTCTTTGAATGATCTCACTTTGGAGAAACAGCTTATTTTCTGGTTGGATTGATGAGCTAACGGCTAGTCTGAGCATGGCTTCTCTACAAGTTTAAATGTTTGTGGTTAAGTATGGCTGCCATCTTAAAAAAACTTCCATCAACAAAAAAAAGTAACTTTTTGCTTCACACAGCAATTTAAATAGAACTACACCAAATATAAAAATCTATAGTTGGTTTCAAGCACAAATAACGGCTTTCTAAAAAGTTTAAATTGTGCATTGTGTGGATTATACAATTTTTTTTTGTTTGTTTGTTTAATTAGAGCATGGTCAATTACTGACTCAACTGGGTTAAGTGTCTGAATCCTCACACTGAATCAGGACGTACAAGTCCACAGTCTCAATGAACTGCAGGTCCTTCATGCCCTCTGTCTGTCTGTTTTCCAGGAAGCTGCAGATTTAGTGGCTCACTGGAAAACAGCTGAATCATTTGAAACGTGGCGAATTCAAATGAGTTGAGTTGGTGATCCAGGTTCAAATCTCACTGGTAACATAACACCACAGTCTTTTGTATTTGTTTTACATACGTGCATGTTTGATTTACACATTTTACATTTTTTGTTGTATTTGTTTTGTTCTATCATCTGTAAGTTGTTTGTTTAAAGTTGCAGTCTGCAGTTTCTGTAGTGCAGTCTGTAAGTTTTCTAAAAAATATATTTTTAACATATTTCTTCACTTTGTCACTATCTCCTGACAGACTGATGTTAGACAAAGTAATCTTTGAAAAAACTATAGTCCCCTTGCTTCTCCAGGTGTTACTAAAAGCATTTCTAAAAAGCCACAGTGACCCGCCGTTAACCAGCCAATAAAAACAGAGCTTGAATTTGAATCAGCCAATAAAAACAGAGCTTGTAACCAGCCAATAAAAACAGAGTTTGTAACCAGCCAATAAAAACAGAGCTTGAATTTGAATCAGCCAATAAAAACAGAGCTTGAATTTGAATCAGCCAATAAAAACAGAGCTTGAATTTGAATCAGCCAATAAAAACAGAGCTTGAATTTGAATTTCAGCAGAGCAAGGGGGAGCAGAGCCATATATGGCTCTGAGGGGGAGGGATCAGAATGCTTTGCCTGTTGAACATTTTTCTAAGTGCTGTGTTCTACAGAAACTGCAGACTGCACCTTTAATGCTGTGGAGAACTGTAAAATTTAGGTGACTCAAGTGAACTGGCTCACTTTCACGAATCAGTCAGACTGAGTCGAGTCATAAAAGGGCGAACCAAATGTACCAGCTCTCAGATCTATGTATTTAGTCTAGTTTTAAGCAGGGAAAGTAATTGGCTTAGTTGAATTAATTTCACAAGTTAAATCTTTCTTACCCACTTTAAGGTTTTTGTTCTTTGATTGAAATAGTTTCCTCTGGCACGCTCAGGTCGACTTTGAGCTGTTTCACTCCGTATGGTTTTAAGAGACGTACAGATTTTTTTCACACCTAAATTAACAAGATAAAGCTGCAAACAATAGTTTTCATATTTAAACAACCAAGGGAAGCAGAACCAGCTGATTTAACAAAATTAGGCTAATCAGACATTTTGTGTTTTAAGGTGTCATGATTCTGGTGCAGACACTACTGGGAAGTCTATACCACATTTTTCGAACTATACGACGCACTTAAAATCCTTTAATTTTCTCAAACATTGACATTGAGGCTTACAATCCAGTGCACACTATATATTAATTCTGGTTGTGCTTACTGACCTCAAACCAAACGTATGTGGTTATTGTGAATTAGTTGAATAAAGTTTGACTTATCTGATTGTTTTGTTTCACTTAATGCGCCTTACAATCCGATGCGCCTTATAGTCTGAAAAATACGGTAATAATATTTCAACCGGAATAACCACGCAGTGTGAAACAAACCACAGAGACCTTTGCATAAACTGCTATGACATGTTTGAGACTGACATTTGGATCACAGCAATCGCCACTTTAATATTGGTCTATAATAGAGGATACTGTATTAGTTGCTCATAACCTTTTCACAGAGCCCTGTTTCAAAACTTCTGGATGTTCTCTTTAACTCCATTGCTTTTAATTAAGGTGTTAAATTTTTTTTTTTGCAAATCACCACATGTTTTCCTGTCAGTATAGTTACATACACTTTATGTTCCATAGGAAACAAAAGAAACCCCCTTCGTCTGTTTACATTAATAATGTGTTACTGAAAGACACCAAGCTCGTTCCACCGTGGCACATTACAACACGAGGCTGACTTGTTGCCTTCTCATGTCCCTTTGTGGTTTTTATAATATGGGTACTTGATCAAACAGCACGCCACTCAAATTACCTTCTGGCCTCAAAAAATCTATTTAATTATTCAGCATCTTAATTTGCTTTAACATGCATTTTGTGTCAGATTTCAGCTTTGGTGTCAAGAGTTTTTATCTGAGTGACAACTTATTTGACATAAAAGAAAAGCCTTTAAGGTGCCTGTGTTTTCTCAGGGTCACAGAAGGTGCTTCAGAGATGTTATCTTGAGTGCAGCTCTGTATTGAAGTAGGACGCTAATGAGTTTTATGGGGTTCGGATCATGTTAATATCAGTGAATATTTTAGATAGAACACTTAAAAAAAAATCAAAATAATAAATGTCATAAGTGAATGTAAGCTGTGGTTATTCAAAAATACTCTGCTTTTTTAATGTTTTGAAGTAGTAATTTCTACCCCAATAGGAGTTTCATGACCCACAGTGGGGACTTGACCCAAAGAACCAACAGTGGTGGAGTTACGAAGTACATTTACTTGAGTACTTAAGTACATTTTTGAGTATCTTTACTTGAGTACAGTATGTGCTTGTGGGAACTTATGACTTTCACTCCACTACATTTCAAATACAAATATTGTACTTTCGACTCCACTACATTTCTATGAAGCTTCTTGTTCCTTGTGGCTCAGCATTGTAATCCACTGTTGCTGTTTTTCTTTCCTGAAATGCAGTTAGTTGGCCAGTTGTTGATTCAGGTATCATGCTAAATTCATTGTTTTGTAAGCTTTTATGTTAAGTATAGAAGTACTTTCATCAGTGTTACTGTTTCCTCTCCTGTGTCAAGTTGTTGCTGTCAATGCACTTTTACAGACAACCTGTGGTGTATGAATACTGAAGCTGAGGAAAAGACAAAATGTGCATCATCTGTTAGGATTTCCATGACTTTCCACAAACATGTAAAATGCAGGGAAGATATTATTTGTAGTTTACAGGTTTTATTAAGGCATGTGCAGTTAGGGTGGTTCTATAGGTTCTATAAAATCACTCCAAAAATGCAGCAATGTAGAAAATATATTTATACTTTTAGTTTTAAATACTTGTTTTTAAAATGCATGTACTTTTGAATACTTAAGTATTCTCAAAATTAAGTACTTCAGTACTTTAAAGTAAACTTTTGACTGAGCAATTTTTACTTGTACAGTAGATGGGTCATGTAGCCTATAATAATAACTTTGTCCACCACTGAGAACAGAGTTAAATTACACGTGTAGTCTCAAGAATCTAAATCATCATCTCAAAAGTGCATTTTAAAGTCAAATGATCAAGTTTTTCAAGTCCAGTCTAAAATATTTTTATGGATTTATCCAAAATGTTTAAACTTCAAGTCAAGTCAGCTAAACAACGCAAACTGTTTCCTTCAGATTAAAAGCCTACAAAAATCAAAACATTTTAAATGCGTATTTTTTTTTTTTACAATTATGTAAAAGTGACAAGCGGTTTAATACAGTGCTTTTTTGTTACGATATAATTTTGTAAAATAAATAAATAAAAACCTTCGTCGCAAGCATTCAGTTTTATTTTGGTAGTCATAAACCGGAAATGATGGCGCTAGCTTTGCTAGCTTAATACTTAAAACTTTATCGTAGAAAAAAGTAGCTACAAAGTAAATATTTGTCGACATTCAGGGTTTAAAACAAAACGCCCAAGTCAGGTAGTTATTACATATATAGTGATATTAAAATAAGACAACATGCGTGTATTTGATTAAAAAAACAAACCAGTAGATAATTTTAAACGAAAGCGTTTGGTTCGACCCGGATTTGCTTCGTCGTTAAATTTGCCACCCAGCTGCCAATCCGAGGAGATGACTAATCTAATCCGATCATAGTAATCCTGTCACACGTATCCAGTACACGGTTGGAGGATTTCAAAGAAGGAGGAGCGCTTTACTTTCTCGCCAATAAAGTTCAACACGGAGGTTCAGCGCTGTGGAAGTACAGTCATAAAGTGAGGTTTTAACCGGGAAGTCTGGTTAACTGGACACAGGGAAACACGGAGAAGTTAATGGAGACGAACCAGCCTTAATCCCAACAAATTCAGCCGTTTTAAATTGTATTTTAAAAGGGGATGAAACCTCGACCAAACTTTTCCCAGCATCTGAAGGAGGCGGCACAATGGCCGCATGCCGTCGAAGGAACCGACCCAGAGTTCTCCTCCTCCTCCTCCTCGGTGTCACTTTATTCGGATACTTCGTGTTTTTCAGACAGCGCTCCGGGGAAGCTGCGAGTCGACGTGAAGGAGGAGAAGAGGAGGCCGACGAGAAGAAACGAGAAGTAGACGACGAGCAGCTAAAGAAGCCCGTCTACGAGAAGCCCCCCCTGGATTTAAATGCCCCGGGAGAGATGGGGAGAGCTCTGAAGCTGGAGCTGAACGAGCAGGAGAGGAGGAAGGAGGAGGAGAGCATCCACACACACCAGGTCAACACGTATGTCAGTGACAGGATATCACTGCACCGCAGACTGCCAGAGAGGTGGAACCCACTGTGAGTACTGTCCACACTGTCTCTGAAACTACTGTCCACACTGAAACTACTGTCCACACTGTCTCTGAAACTACTGTCCACACTGAAACTACTGTCCACACTGTCTCTGAAACTACTGTCCACACTGAAACTACTGTCCACACTGAAACTACTGTCTGTCCTCTGAAACTACTGTCCACACTGTCTCTGAAACTACTGTCCACACTGTCTCTGAAACTACTGTCCACACTGTCTCTGAAACTACTGTCCACACTGTCTCTGAAACTACTGTCCACACTGTCTCTGAAACTACTGTCCACACTGTCTCTGAAACTACTGTCCACACTGTCTCTCTGAAACTACTGTCCACACTGAAACTACTGTCCACACTGTCTCTGAAACTACTGTCCACACTGTCTCTGAAACTACTGTCCACACTGTCTCTGAAACTACTGTCCACACTGTCTCTGAAACTACTGTCCACACTGTCTCTGAAACTACTGTCCACACTGTCTCTGAAACTACTGTCCACACTGTCTCTGAAACTACTGTCCACACTGTCCTCTGAAACTACTGTCCACACTGTCCTCTGAAACTACTGTCCACACTGTCTCTGAAACTACTGTCCACACTGTCTCTGAAACTACTGTCCACACTGTCTCTGAAACTACTGTCCACACTGTCTCTGAAACTACTGTCCACACTGTCTCTGAAACTACTGTCCACACTGTCTCTGAAACTACTGTCCACACTGTCTCTGAAACTACTGTCCACACTGTCTCTGAAACTACTGTCCACACTGTCTCTGAAACTACTGTCCACACTGTCTCTGAAACTACTGTCTGTCTTCTGAAACTACTGTCTGTCTTCTGAAACTACTGTCTGTCCTCTGAAAATACTGTCCTCTGAAAATACTGTCTGTCCTCTTGAAACTACTGTCCACACTGTCCTCTGAAACTACTGGCCACACTGTCTCTGAAACTACTGTCCACACTGTCTCTACTACTGTCCACACTGTCTCTGAAACTACTGTCTGTCCTCTGAAACTACTGTCTGTCCTCTGAAACTACTGTCTGTCCTCTGAAACTACTGTCTGTCCTCTGAAACTACTGTCTGTCCTCTGAAACTACTGTCTGTCCTCTGAAACTACTGTCTGTCCTCTGAAACTACTGTCTGTCCTCTGAAACTACTGTCTGTCCTCTGAAACTACTGTCTGTCCTCTGAAACTACTGTCTGTCCTCTGAAACTACTGTCTGTCCTCTGAAACTACTGTCTGTCCTCTGAAACTACTGTCTGTCCTCTGAAACTACTGTCTGTCCTCTGAAACTACTGTCTGTCCTCTGAAACTACTGTCTGTCCTCTGAAACTACTGTCTGTCCTCTGAAACTACTGTCTGTCCTCTGAAACTACTGTCTGTCCTCTGAAACTACTGTCCACACTGTCTCTGAAACTACTGTCTGTCCTCTGAAACTACTGTCTGTCCTCTGAAACTACTGTCCACACTGTCTCTGAAACTACTGTCCACACTGTCTCTGAAACTACTGTCCACACTGTCTCTGAAACTACTGTCCACACTGTCTCTGAAACTACTGTCCACACTGTCTCTGAAACTACTGTCCACACTGTCTCTGAAACTACTGTCCACACTGTCTCTGAAACTACTGTCCACACTGTCCTCTGAAACTACTGTCCACACTGTCTCTGAAACTACTGTCCACACTGTCTCTGAAACTACTGTCCACACTGTCTCTGAAACTACTGTCCACACTGTCTCTGAAACTACTGTCCACACTGTCTCTGAAACTACTGTCCACACTGTCCTCTGAAACTACTGTCCACACTGTCCTCTGAAACTACTGTCCACACTGTCTCTGAAACTACTGTCCACACTGTCTCTGAAACTACTGTCCACACTGTCTCTGAAACTACTGTCCACACTGTCTCTGAAACTACTGTCCACACTGTCTCTGAAACTACTGTCCACACTGTCTCTGAAACTACTGTCCACACTGTCCTCTGAAACTACTGTCCACACTGTCTCTGAAACTACTGTCCACACTGTCTCTGAAACTACTGTCCACACTGTCTCTGAAACTACTGTCCACACTGTCTCTGAAACTACTGTCCACACTGTCTCTGAAACTACTGTCCACACTGTCCTCTGAAACTACTGTCCACACTGTCCTCTGAAACTACTGTCCACACTGTCTCTGAAACTACTGTCCACACTGTCCTCTGAAACTACTGTCCACACTGTCTCTGAAACTACTGTCCACACTGTCTCTGAAACTACTGTCCACACTGTCCTCTGAAACTACTGTCCACACTGTCCTCTGAAACTACTGTCCACACTGTCCTCTGAAACTACTGTCCACACTGTCCTCTGAAACTACTGTCCACACTGTCTCTGAAACTACTGTCCACACTGTCTCTGAAACTACTGTCCACACTGTCCTCTGAAACTACTGTCCACACTGTCTCTGAAACTACTGTCCACACTGTCCTCTGAAACTACTGTCCACACTGTCCTCTGAAACTACTGTCCACACTGTCCTCTGAAACTACTGTCCACACTGTCCTCTGAAACTACTGTCCACACTGTCTCTGAAACTACTGTCCACACTGTCCTCTGAAACTACTGTCCACACTGTCTCTGAAACTACTGTCCACACTGTCCTCTGAAACTACTGTCCACACTGTCCTCTGAAACTACTGTCCACACTGTCTCTGAAACTACTGTCCACACTGTCTCTGAAACTACTGTCCACACTGTCTCTGAAACTACTGTCCACACTGTCCTCTGAAACTACTGTCCACACTGTCTCTGAAACTACTGTCCACACTGTCTCTGAAACTACTGTCCACACTGTCTCTGAAACTACTGCTGTCTCTCTGAAACTACTGTCCACACTGTCCTCTGAAACTACTGTCCACACTGTCTCTGAAACTACTGTCCACACTGTCTCTGAAACTACTGTCCACACTGTCTCTGAAACTACTGTCCACACTGTCTCTGAAACTACTGTCCACACTGTCTCTGAAACTACTGTCCACACTGTCTCTGAAACTACTGTCCACACTGTCTCTGAAACTACTGTCCACACTGTCTCTGAAACTACTGTCCACACTGTCTCTGAAACTACTGTCTGTCTCTGAAACTACTGTCACACTGTTCTCTGAAACTACTGTCCACACTGTCCTCTGAAACTACTGTCCACACTGTCCTCTGAAACTACTGTCTGTTCTCTGAAACTACTGTCTGTCTTCTGAAACTACTGTCCACACTGTCTCTGAAACTACTGTCCACATGTCGATGGAAAATCTTTAAGAGAAAACTGAAGACTGAAACAAGTTTTAAAAAGAATAAAGTACTTTAATTTTACTTTGCAGCAAAGGAGGAACAGACACAGAGTACAGGACACGAGGCTGTTCTGAGCTGCTCTCTGAAAAGAGCTTCTCGAAGTCCTCCTTTTATACCTTCCTTGCACGTCATAGGGGAGTATCACAACCTTCAATCATAGAGTAGGAAAACATCTGTGGTGGAAAAGGGCTGACAGTTGAGTTTTGCAATAACATTCTCGGAGACAGTTGGCTCATACAATAGTTTTCTTGGACACAGCTTTGTATGAAAAATAACATCTCCCAGGAGGAGGAGGTTTCAGTCAGTCCAAGTTCTTGTTGTAACAGATGTTGAACTCAGTTTCTCAACCCACAGGCTGTTTGTCTTTCTCCCCAGGAATGTTTCCATGGCAGGCATTGTAACCACAGATCATCTTGTTCAGCAGAAAAAGGAGAAGACCACAGATCATTTTATGACATGAGGAGGGAAGGAATAACATTTGGGGAGGAAGGGATAACATTGGGGAGAAACCTCAGAGCATTCCATGGCATTGAGGAGAGGCAGAAATAATATTCAAAGAAAGGAATAACATTCTCTTTGCACATGAAGCAAAGAGTCTTCAACAGTTCATGAGTTCAGTGAGTTTGAGCAGGAAGAGTTCACTCAGTTTAAACAGTGAAGTTTCAAGCTCAGACAATATGTTTTATAAGTAATGAGACAATGAAGAAACAAACAAACAGTGTATAATTAATTTTTTCTTTCACAATTTCCCCCTTTTGTTCCTTTATGGAACAACATCTAAGTTGAAAAAATTAATAAAATTATACAGATAGTGGCAGACTCTGAAAACAACAAAAAACAAAAAACAAAAAGTCTAATCTTAGCTGGAAACCTTCAAAAGGAAAATGTATTTGTTCTCCATTTACATTTTAATAGAGAATCAGTGTCTCTTCTAAATGGGTGGTGTCAATGTATAGGGTAAGTCATCTGTTCTTGTTAATGTAACTCTCATTTTAACGTAATATGAAGGGTGTGTCAGTTTCTTGTGTCTTAGTTAGAAAGGTGGTAACATTGGGCTCGTCTAGGTCAAATTGGGTCATTGCTACACCTGTGAATGCTTTAGTCATCATGTTCTTAAGACATGGCACTACACAGGAGAAGAAGAGACAAAATAAAAGTAAGATGGTTAGCAGGGGTGCAAAAATTTTCAGAAACAGTTGCCACCATGGTCCTGAGGTGAGCCAGGCCCATAGGTCAAAAGGTTCCGCTCCCTTAGTTCCGCTTTCTACATATTGCTTTAATTCATTTAAGTCATGTAATGCATCATGTATGTCTCCTCCTGTTCCAGTTTCATCTGGGATATAAGTGCAACAAGCTTGACCTATTATTTTGCATACACCACCTTGAGAGGCTGTCAGGAGATCAAGGACTACCCTATTTTGAATGACCATTTGTCTCATGGCTTTAATTTCGTTTTGAGTTCCATTTCCTAATCTGTAAGTGTTGTTTATTAAACGGAGGAGTGCATACCTATTGATTTCTACGTGGTCACGAACTTCGCCCACCCCCACCCATGGAAAAAGGCCTTGGAAAAACTTTTCTCCCCCGTTCCATATTTTGAATTCCCATGGTACACCAGTACTAGTTGTAAGGCCTCCCCACCGAGCTACTTTGGGCATAGATGAGCGACGCATTCTAAGATTGGGTCGTTTTCTTAATACAATCATTTGGTTAGAGAGGGAGACTATGGCACAAAGCCCATTCCAATTAGGGGGCAGCGCTGTATAAGCCCTGTGGCCACATAAAAAATACCAATCAGTTAATACTCTGGAACCTTTGTCCCCTGGCACGGTCAGACTGCAGTGAGTGGTGTTTTGGCGGTTCTTCATTTTTGAACTAATGTTGAATATACGTTTGTTTAACAGCGTGGAGCAATCAGTTATGTTGTCAGTTGTTGGGCAAGGGTCAAAACAATCAGTAGAGTTTTCTAAGTGGATACATGGATCATTAGCATCAATCAGACCTAATTTACAAAGGACACATTCTAAGTAATGGGGACCATCATCATTGTCAGGTGTTTTCTTGTCGCAAAAAGTATAGACCTCTTTGCATAAATTCCAAGGAACTAGACCTAATGGAGTAGTGCCATTATTGAATATGCATTGTCCTAAACTACCAGGGGGTAGATGTGCTAGGGTGATAATTTCAGGTAGCTGGATGGATGTTTGTGGTAGTGGTAACACATCTAGTTTGTTGCATATTGATGAAAAATTGTATTTCATGAATACCATAGCTAGTCGTCTGTGTAAATCGCCCTGCCCTCCCCAATCGGTCACTATTGAAGGTAGTGGTGTTTGATAATTACGTTGATCCCAGGGGGTAATTCCTGGATGTGTGCTTAGGCCATAGAGGCAGGCTTGGTGGTCTAAAGAAGATACCGAGGGGCGCAGTCCTGAATTATGGGTCGCGTAAGGTAAGTGAGCGCAAACATAACAATTGGTTGTATTACCTTCATGAGCTGTCCTATTCATTAACTGCCACCATAGGTTGGTGCTGTAGTCATGGGGATGTTCTAGGTCTGGTTTCAGTCGGTCAGTCAGATCTCGTTTTTTAATGTGGTGTGTGTCCTGTGTGTGGTTGCGTGTTTGTTTGCCTGGACCTACATCTGGAAACAAACCAAGGTGTCTGCATAAAAAGATTGTCCCACAATTAAAACCTGATACGAGGCCAAGGATCAGCATGGTCTTCCATGGATGAGTTTCGATCCAGTTTATTGAGTCTGTGTGCCTCATAGTTTGTTCAGAGGTTGCTAACTAGGGAAAAACAGGGGTTGGATGGACTCAACCTAGTTGTAGGTCTACGGACCTGCCGCCTTCACAGGGAGCCGTAACTCGGACTGTGAGTGTGTTGGTGCCGACCCGCACTTGCTGCCTCACTCTGAGTCCGTTTACCTCAGCTGTGAGTGGAAGAGTGTGCGAACGTCACTTCACCGTCGTTGGCATCTAGCATTCGAGCCTCAGATGCTTTCCCACACCCTCGTTGGCATCCAGCATTCGAGCATCAGATGCTGATGTCAGTTCTGACCCGTCCCGATCCTCCTTCGTTGGTGGCTTCGTTCCTCGAAACAGCTTACAGTGGGAAGCGTGGACCCAGGTAGCCTCTCAGCGACCTTCACCGTGGTGTGTGTGGTCAGCAACACCTGGAATGGTCCTGTCCACCTCGGGGAGTTCCAGCGCTTTCCTGAAACATTTAATCATAACAAAATCTCCAAGAGAAATACAATGCAATTGTTTTTGAGCTGGTCCGGGGAGTCCTCCTTGAACCTGTGACCTGATGGAATTTAATTGTTTGGTTAGTTTAATACAATACTTCATCATGTTGTGATCACAGTGTTTCAGATCACTCGTGGAATAATGCAGTGATTTTTTTTTGTGGGCACCTGGTGCTTTTGTCTTATTTTAAAAATTTGATTTAAAAAATTTGACTGTGTACCATTGTGTGTCAACCTCTCTTAACATTCCCCCTTTTGACACATGATCAAAGGAATGTGTCAATGTAGCAAAAGCTGGAAAAAGGTGTTCAAGTAGCCTTAAAGGTGGAACCTAAACGCTTTCATTCTGCTCTTTCATGAAGGGTGGACATCTTCTGCATGTCCTGTAGTGTGAAAGCAATGTCAAGTTCTGTGTTAGATGTGAGTGTGGAAAT
>JBBPBX010034603.1:5381-17126 GCA_038048925.1 Garcialebias charrua
CACACACATACACACACACACGCACACGCACACACACATAGAAACTTGTCTGTGTTCATGACTGTCAAATAATTATTTTTCTTTCATCTTCCAACCTTTGGACACGTTTTGATCGAGAGGCACTGGCAAGAGCTCACAGGAATCATACATCGGATGCCACAAGTGAAGTTCAGAGATACTTGTTTGATCCTCCTTTGCAAAGATCAGAGGATCCTCTGGCCTACTGGAATGATCACAGAAATTTGTATCCACATTTGTTCTTGTTGGCTAAACAATATTCATGCAGCCTCATCTGTTCCTTGTGAACGTGTTTTTTTGTTTGTTTTGTTTTTTAAAAGCTGGAGAAGTTGTCAGCAAAACAAAGAAATCACATGATTCCAAAAACATTGGAAAAACTCTTATTCCTAAATAAAAAAACTCTGAATTCCCATCCCCAAATTTCATGACTGAGTTACACAAGCACAACCTACCTTCCCAGCACCTACGGTTTCCTAAAGCAGACCCTCTCAATCCCAGATACTACCATATTTTTCGGAGTATAGGTCACACCTTTTTATCATTTTTTCATGGCCTGCAACCTATACTCAGGTGCGACCTATATATGGCTTTTAATCACTTTCGGCAAAACAAATTTTTAAATCCAGCTCATTTCACAATTACGTACATTTATAAAGGAAAATTTCAGCTCAGACACATATTTGCTATAATTTTTATCAAATAAATAATTGTTTTTAAAGCTGCTATATGTAACTTTTCTAACAATATATTTTTAACATATTTCTTCACTCGGTCACTAGACTGATGTTAGAGAGGTAATCTCTGAAAAAAAATATATATATATTGTCCCCTTGCTTCTCCAGGTGGTAAATAGGCATTTCTAAAAACAAAAAGTGACCCGCCATTAACCAGCCAATAAAAACAGAGTTTGTAACCAGCCAATAAAAACAGAGCTTGAATTTGAATTTCAGCAGACCATGGGAGAGCAGAGCCATATATGGCTCTGAGGGGGAGGGATAAGTGCTGCAGTTCTACAGAAACTGCAGACTGAACCTTTAAGTGTTAATCTTCTTAAAAGCCTTGCTGTGTGCTCCTGTGGCAGACATTTGCAGCAGAGCTAAACGTAGGTGCGACCTATACTCCGGTGCAACCTATCTAGGGATTTTTCTAATCTATTGGTAATAATAGGACAATGCGACCTATACTCCGGTGTGACATATACTCCGAAAAATACGGTAGTCAACATATCTACTGAATCAGCTGAACATATATTGACAGCAAGAAAGTTCATGCTCAATAATCCAGGTACCAAATCCAATAATTCCCAGTCGGGTCATCTGCACCATATATTGACAATGTTTGTTGTCTAATATTTCACCACTAGATGTCACTGAAATGAACCTTTGAATGAATGAACCCAAGTTCAATACAATTGGCAAAGTGGTTCAATACTGCTTTATTGCTTCATTTGGCCATCACTACGGTGGCCACCAACTAAGATAGAGGCCTTCAACCTGAAGAAGGAGGCCTTCAGGGCTTGATTGTCTAGTAGGATTCCAGAGGCAACTGAAAGGTACAGTACTGTATAAAGGACTACAGTGTCAATGGTTGTAAATGAAAAAAGCTCAGGCATGGGAGGAATTTAGAAATGCCATGGAGAGGGACTTTCTGTTGGCCTCAAGGAAGTTTTGGCAAAATGTTCAGCAACTAAGAAAAGCAGACCCTGTCCCAGGCTATGCTTGGTTTAGGTAACTGCTGACGTGGACTGAGGATAATGTTGAGCAGTGGAAGGGGCACTTCGAGGATTTCCTTAAGCCACCCACCATGTCCACATTTTAAGAGGCAGAGTCTGAGGACTCAGGGGAAGACAAGTCCATCACCATGGCAGAGGTCATTGAGATAGTCAAGTTTCTCTTTGACAGGAAGCCAGAGGTGGATGAGATTCGCCCCAAGATGAAGACTCTGGATGTTGTGGGGTTTTCATGGCTGACACGTCTCTTCATTGTAGCATGGGGGACTGGGAAGTCTGTGGAGTGGCATACCTAAGTGGGGATTTCCATTTATAAAAAGGGGGAAGGGAGATTGTGCTCCAACTATTGTGGGATCACACTTCTCACTCTCTCCGGGAAAGTTTACTACAGGGTAAGAAAGTTAATTCTCAATTTAGTTTACTACAGGGTGTTGGAAGGGAGGCTCAGATGGACTGTCGAACCTTAGATTCAGGAGGAGCAGTGTGGTTTCTGTCCTGCATGTGGAACAATGGATCAGATCTTTACACTTGTAGAGTTGCTAAAGAGGTCATTGGAGTTTGCCTCTCCAGTCTTCATACAGGTATGTTTGAGGACCTAGAAATGGCTTACGACCATGTTCCCTGAGGTATTTTGTGAGAGGTGCTGCGGGAGAATGAGGTGCTTGGGTTGCTTTTAAGGGCTATTGGTTCCTATATAACCAAAGCAAGAGCTGTGTTTGCATTCTTGGTACAAAGTCATGCTTGTTCTCCATGTGAATATCTAAGTAGTGATTTAATAATAAATTGTGATTTAATAATAAATATAATATAAATAAATAAATTATACATAAAATGTTTTGTCCCAGACTCTCGGTCCTCCTGCCTTCCAGGGATCAGAATCCGGCCTTTGTGAGCAGGCGAGGCCGAGGCTCAGGGTCCGACCTCGCCTGCTTCAACGGGTTGGCAGCTCGCATGATCCTCCGCGGTGACTCAGCTTGCTTAAATTTTGTCGTCGGTCACGAAACACAAAAATCGTCTGCACTTCAGCATTGAGCACGGTGTTGTCATTATTGTTTTAAAAATCTTAAAAATAGATCCAGCTGCTGCTCCGCGTCCCGAGAAATTGCAAATGGCAGATCTGTGAAAAGTTTCTGAGATCCAGTAACTCCTCCCACTGACCAATCAGAGTCCCGCATTCACGTTTCAGTCCGGACTCAGATCGACTGCGCTCGCTCGGTCCCACCAGAGAAGCAGGGACGAAAAGAGGTCCTTAATCAGCCTCAAATCAGCTAAAATACTAGCTAAAGTATTGATGCAAAAGGGTTCTTTCTGTGGCAGGCTGCCCATAGTTGGGGCTGAGTAGGAGCAGTGCAAATGGGGCATATGCGAGTCCCGTCAATATGCTGTGTGGGCAAGCCCTTATCAACATAAGATAATTTTAGTTTAAATATTGGTCATTAAAGGGCTTTCCTTGGAGGAATGCTAACACTTGTTAGCATGATTACCATTTGTCTTTGTCCCAGAATTTAGAATATCTTTATAATCATTGTAACAAGTATTAAGTGTCACAAAATTAAGTGTCTTCCTTAGTGTGTCAAGATAAATAAAAGAAACAAAAGCCAAAAGGAGATAAACTATTTACAAGATGAAGAATATCCATACAGCGCAGCACATTACTGCACCTGTTATTGCACAAGTTATTGTACAAACATTGCACTGGAGATACTATGTGGCATTTAATGCTCTTTGGGATAAAATCTGTTTTTCCAGACGAGCTGTCCTTGTTTTAAGCAGCATGTGACAGGGAGTCTTAAGTGAGGCATCGGGAGCTGTGCAGTTCTTCAAAACAGGTCAAAGGGCATCATAGGCAGTCAATGACCCCCTTAAGGCCGAGATACACTCGAGCGTCCTCACGGTACGCCTATACGCAGCGTACGTACGTCAAGGCAAAAGCGTAGCCCCGCGTAGCCCCTCAGGGCATGTATGCGCAAAGCTTTTTTTTTACGTCCGCGTGCGCGATACGCGGTGTCTGACCATAAACTTCCCGGCGCCGGACTGTTTTGTATGTTACACAAATGAAATAAATTCCCCTTCTTTATCGCTGATCGGGCCTTTTCTTTTGTTTTTTTGCCTAAAGTCAAGTAACCGCTTCTTCCTCCGTTCACTCGATGATTGAAATGAATGAATTCAGGTCCTACCTGGGTGCGCGATGTTTTAAATATCCCTGGTGGGCTGTGTGCTGCAGGAAAAGCGCTCCCTGTTATTATTTTTATTTCTGAGAGAACTTTTTATAACATATATAGTAGAAACACCGTATCAGAACACCGCAGAAGTCTGAGCGAGCTGCTCATGATGCATTCTCGAGGTTTCACTTTCAGCTGACTGAAATCTGTCAATCATTTCAGTAGGCGTGTCAGCAAGTGACCAATCAGCGAGCTCAGTTGAGTCCCCTCCGTGTGCAGCTGCTCATATTACAACAAGGAGAACGCGAGCGTTTGAAAGCTGATAGTTTCTGAAGTATAGCAGCGAAAACATACGCACAAAATACGCGCGTATACGCGCGTATACGGAGGGCGCTTCAGTGTATCTCGGGCTTCACCTGCTGCCGCCAGTCAGTCAGGAAGCTGGTGATCCACTGACATGTGGAGGACCCACTGTGGGTGAGCTTCTGTTGAAGAATGTCTGGGTTGATGGTGGTGAAGGCCGAGCTGAAGTCCACAAACAGGATCCTGGCGTACGTCCCTGGATGGTCGAGGTGGTGCAGGATGAAGTGCAGTGCCAGATTGACTGCATCATCTGCCAACCTGTTTGCTCGGTAAGTAAGGTTCAAGTTCTTTATTGTCATTTGAAACCTGTGGTACATGAGGTGGAACAAAATTGTGTACTCAAGGTCCCAGTTACATCCAAAAATAGCAGAAATATAAAGTATAAAAAGAAACAATACGTATACAGGTAGTCCCCGACTTACGAGCGAGTTCCGTTCCTGCGAGGTGCTCGTGAGACGAAATCTCGTATGTTGGAACACGAAACACGTGTCGCTCGTAAGTCCGGATTTTTGGTCATAAGTCAGACAATTTATGCTAGCGCTACTACGAACACTCGTTTTCAACACAAACGTACATACTAGTTCATAAACATGCTCAGAAACTTGTTTACAAACTGTAGCTAACACACTTTCATCTAAAAACACATACCAGTGCTGTATTTTCTGTATGTTCTGTTAGTGCTGGACGATAATTCAATAACGATAAATATCGCGATATACTTTTATTCAATAACGATGATATGAAGTTTAAGCATATTTTCGATATTTCGATAGGATTTTACAACGTTTCACTGACGTTTTTCTGTTTCTGTTCGGGTTGGAGCGGCTGCTTCAACAACCCGCCCGGACAGAAAAAGCTGTGACACAAAACGTGCGTGGTGACGTCGTTGTTACGCAGCGCTCACTCCAGCAGCAGGCGTTAGCGGTAGCAGGCTAAAAGCTAAGCTAGTCTCCAAAGCGCGTTAAGTTTTCGCTTCAAAACGAGTCAAACGAGTGCTCATGACCGTCAGAATGTGACTGAACAAAGTTTCACAAGCGAAGAGAAAGCAGACGACATCACTGATGAGAGGAAAGACTAATTCGTAGGTGTGGACGTAGTTCGGTTTTGTTAAACTGCAGGTCTCATCTGCAGCGAGTCCTACTCGGTTTCTTTATTTTGCAAAACGTGACAAAGTCGTTCTAACTAGCGGTGGAAACATCTATTCTAACTTGTTTAATCTGAAGAGTTTCCACTCGATATAATATGAGAGTCAGAAGATGAAGAACAATAAAGTTTGAGCCAACGTTTCCTTGTGTCCTGTGTCCATTAAATATGTTTTGATCCTTGTTGGATCGTAACATATTTATTGGATGGCTCGTCCGGGATCTGAATTAGTATTGGGGGCTCGTTTGTAAGGTGCTGTGTTTTTTGAGTTGTCTGCTCGTCTGTTTGTCTGCACAGGACAAACTTGTTGGAGTGTTTCTGTGAAGCACTTGAGTTTTTAGACAGCTGAGCACCTGCTGTGCATGTTTGTGGGAGTCTGGTTTTGAGCAGACATTGTGGTTTTTGTGCTTAATCTTGAGAGTGTTGTGAAGTTTTTTTGAAGCTAAGTGTTTTTTGACAGTGGTTAATAGAATTAACTGCTCCTTTTTTACACTTGGTGTGTTTTGACAGCTGTGTGCTGTAGTTTGCACTCTCTCTGGAGCTGACAGGACCAGCTCCTAGTTGCTGATTGAGCTGAAACACGCAGCTGTGTGTGTTTTTGGACTGTGCTGCGTTCAAATGCAGCTGGGATTTTTGCTGTTTACAGTGAAAGTCTTTTGAAGAAGGGTACAGCATAAAGCTGTTTGTCTGCATCATGGCATTCAATTTGAAGACATTTATTGAACAGCCTACAGTGCAGGTCTTTGCAGACTGCACAAGAGACCAAAAACTAAGTGTTGCTAACCATTTTAAGATTGACGTCAGAAAACATGCTGATGGTGAATGGATGGGGAGTGAACTACTTTGTGAATTGGTCCAGCTTGGGATATTTCCTGAGCTTAATGAACAAGAGCGTCTAAGAAAAGAATCTGCTTTGAGGAAAGCAGAACATGATGAATGGATTGCCTTGAGGAGAAAGAAGCTTGAAGAGGAGCGAGCTGCTTTAAAAGAAAAACAAGAGCGTGAACTTTTGTTTTTTAAAAAGCAGGAACAAGAACGACAAGCTGCTCAGGAAGAGAAGAGACGTCTTCTGGAGAAAGAAAGACAGGAGCTGCTGAAAGAGATGGAGCAAGCAAGACTGGAGTCACAGAGAGACATAAAACTTCAGTCTCAACAACTCCATTCTGAACTGGTGACACCAGAGTCTAGCACTCAAGCAGGTGAGCCTCTCACACCTCAACAGGAGGAGGTGCCTGAAGAGCACCGACAAGAAGAGGACAAGGTGGATTTAAGCGACAGCTTAATGGTGAACTGTGAAGTCGAGCAGATTCCAGTGGAGGAGGTGAAACTTGTGCTGTCCTCACCACATCTTCAGGGAGAAGATGACGATGATCTCGGTGACAGTTTTACACTGTTGTTTGACACTGTACTACTACTCCCAGTTCAGTCAAGTGAGGACCTGAAGAGCCTGAGAGAGATGAAGCCACACATGACACCTTCTCCTGCTCCTTTATGTCCCATTTCTGCCACTACAGAAATCGCAGAGAAAGTGGTGGTGGATGACATGGGACCGTCGCATCAACCTAAAACAAGAGATGGGTCTGAAGAACACATGTTACTGTCTGTGAGAGATGAAATCCTGCTGCCCTATATAGGACATATTGTGCATGAATCTGCATCTAACACATTTTCCTGTGTTTTCAGTGTGGCTGAAAACAAAGTGGCTACAACTGACCAAAAGGTCTCATTACAGCTGACCAGAGAGAGCTGTCCAGGACTGACCAATACTGAAATGGAGAACAGCTGCCCTCTGTCTACAAATGAGAAACAACTCTCTTGTTTTCTGATTAACCTCATCAAACATGGTGTTAGTAGTTGTTTGGGGTCTGTTGATAAGCAAAAGCTTTTTAGGGTACAACCAGACCCAAGACGTCGTTTTGGTTTCAATACCTTTTGAGAATCTATAGATTAGATGTAAGCGGTTTGACAGACTAGTTTTTAATGAGGTTTTTAGTCTGTTTGAGTGATGAGGACCGTTACATGCAACCTCACTGTTTTATATGGGTGATGTACGATGTTTTTACCTCACATCTACATCACCCCATACAAAACATTTAGCGGTGGGAGTGTTATGTATCCTGAAGGGATTTAATGAATATTTTTTTTAAACCTCAGTTTAGGTCACCTGAAGTCTGCAGCCTCCTGCTGCACTTTTTTCACTCAGCTTCAAACAGGCTTGATTAGCTGAGCTGCAACACCTGTTGACTCTCTCCCTTTATAAGCTCAGGGCCAAAGCCTGAACAGTGTGGAGGTTTGAAGGTAGAGGTTGGTTGAAGCCAGCAGAGGTCTTGTGGTCAATCCAGCTAAAGGTAAATAAGTTTGTTGCTGAATACAAACTGTGGTGTTGTGAAGCTTGTAGTGCAGGGAGTTTCTCCACCCTCCCTGGTTGTTTGTGAGCTCTAGTTAACCTAGAGTTTGTTTGTTTGTTTGCTCCTGTTGGAGTGTGTGTTTGTTGGAGCACCTGAGTGCTCTTGTGGATGCTCTAATTGATCTAGAGTTTTGGCTGTGGTGTGCTCCTGTGAGTTGTGTTTTGGAGCACGGTGTGCTCATAAGGACTCTTTAGGTAGAGTGAGTTAGGAACACTGACAGGACTGACAGTGTTCTGTTTTGTAACCTGAGAGGTGTGGACTTGAGCTCTGAGGCTCAAGTGTGTTGAGTTTGGGACTGTAAGAGGTTTGTGTCTGTCCATAGGACAACAGTTGTTTTTTCCCTCTTACATGTATTTACTTTCATTACTTTTGGTTGGGTAAAGCGGTAGTCCTGTTTTCGCTATTTTATTTGTTTTACATCCTGNTATATATATATATATATATATATATACTCCCTGGGCTGCCACCTTACCGTGGTGGAGGGGTTTGAGTGTCCCAATGATCCTAGGAGCTATGCTGTCAGGGGCTTCATGCCCCTAGAAGGGTCACCCAAGGCAGACAGGTCCTAGGTGAGGGATCAGACAAAGTGCAGCCCAAAAACCCCTATGATGAGTACAATTAATGGACTAAGTTTTCCCTCGCCCGGACGCGGGTCACCGGGGCCCCACTCTGGAGCCAGGCCCGGAGGTGGGGCACGCTGGCGAGCGCCTGGTGGCCGGGCTTTTACCCATGGAGCTCGGCCGGGCACAGCCCGAAGAGGAGACGTGGGTCCCCCTTCCCATGGGCTCACCACCTGTGGGAGGGGCCAAAGGGGTCGGGTGCAATGTGAGATGGGTGGCGGCCGAGGGCGGGGACCCTGGCGGTCTGATCCTCGGCTACAGAAGCTGGCCATTGGGACATGGAATGTCACCTCTCTGGTGGGGAAGGAGCCTGAGCTAGTGTGTGAGGTTGAGAGGTTCCGACTAGAAATAGTCGGACTCACCTCAACGCATGGCTCTGGCTCTGGAACCAGTTTCCTTGAGAGGGGTTGGACACTCTTCCACTCTGGAGTTGCCCCTGGTGAGAGGCGCCGAGCAGGAGTGGGCATACTGGTTGCCCCCCATCTTGGTGCCTGTACGTTGGGGTTCACCCCGGTGAACGAGAGGGTAGCCTCCCTTCGCCTACGTGTGGGGGGACGGGCTCTGACTGTTGTTTGTGCCTATGCACCAAACGGCAGCTCAGACTACCCACCCTTTTTGGAGTCCTTGGAGGGGGTATTGGAGAGTGCGCCTCCTGGGGACTCCCTTGTTCTACTGGGGGACTTCAACGCTCACGTGGGCAATGACAGTGAGACCTGGAGGGGTGTGGTTGGGAGGAACGGCCCCCCTGATCTGAACCAGAGTGGTGTTCTGTTATTGGACTTCTGTGCTCGTCATGGATTGTCCATAACGAACACCATGTTTAAGCATAAGGGTGTCCATATGTGCTCTTGGCACCAGGACACCCTAGGTCGCAGTTCGATGATCGACTTTGTTGTCGTCTCATCTGATCTGCGGCCGCATGTCTTGGACACTCGGGTGAGGAGAGGGGCGGAGCTGTCTACTGACCACTACCTGGTGGTGAGTTGGCTCCGATGGTGGGGGAGGATGCCGGTCAGACCTGGCAGACCCAAACGTATCGTGAGGGTCTGCTGGGAACGTCTGGCAGAGTCTCCCGTAAGACGGAGCTTTAACTCCCACCTCCGGGAGAGCTTTGAACACGTTCCGAGGGAGGCGGGGGACATGGAGTCCGAGTGGGCCGTGTTCCGCGCCTCTATTGTCGAGGCAGCTTATCGGAGCTGTGGCCGCAAGGTTGTTGGTGCCTGTCGAGGTGGCAACCCTCGAACCCGGTGGTGGACACCGGCAGTGAGGGATGCTGTCAGGCTGAAGAAGGAGTCCTATTGGGCCTTTTTGGCTTGTGGGACCCCGGAAGCAGCTGATAGGTACCGGCAGTCCAAGCGGCATGCGGCTCGGGTGGTTGCTGAGGCAAAAACTCGGGCGTGGGAGGAGTTCGGAGAGGCCATGGAGAATGACTTCCGTACGGCTTCGAGGCGATTCTGGTCCACCATCCGGCGTCTCAGGGGGGGAAAGAGGTACGAGACCAACACCATTTATGGTGGAGGTGGCGTGCTGCTGACCTCAACTCGGGATGTTGTGAGTCGGTGGGCGGAATACTTCGAAGACCTCCTCAATCCTACTGGCACGTCTTCCACTGAGGAAGCAGAGCCTGGGGACTTTGGGTCGGGTTCTCCGATCTCTGGTGCTGAGGTCGCCGAGGTGGTTAAAAAGCTCCGCGGTGGCAAGGCTCCGGGGGTGGATGAGATTCGCCCGGAGTTCCTTAGGGCTCTGGATGTTGTAGGGTTGTGTTGGCTTACGCGACTCTGCAATATCGCGTGGACATCGGGGGCAGTTCCCTTGGATTGGCAGACTGGGGTGGTGGTTCCCCTATTTAAAAAGGGGGACCGTAGGGTGTGTTCCAACTATAGGGGGATCACACTCTTAAGCCTCCCTGGTAAGGTCTATTCAGGGGTTCTGGAGAGGAGGGTCCGTCGGATAGTCGAACCTCGGATTCAGGAGGAGCAGTGTGGTTTTCGTCCTGGTCGTGGAACACTGGACCAGCTCTACACCCTCAGCAGGGTCCTGGAGGGTGCGTGGGAGTTTGCCCAACCAGTTTACATGTGTTTTGTGGACTTGGAGAAGGCATTCGACCGCGTCCCTCGGGGGGTTCTGTGGGGGGTACTCCGGGAGTATGGGGTACCAGGCCCTTTGATAAGGGCTGTTAGGTCCCTGTACGACCGGTGTCAGAGCTTGGTCCGCATTGCCGGCAGTAAGTCAGGCTCGTTTCCGGTGAGAGTTGGACTCCGCCAAGGTTGCCCTTTGTCACCGATTCTGTTCATAACTTTTATGGACAGAATTTCTAGGCGCAGCCAAGGTGTTGAGAGGATCCGTTTTGGTGACCTTAGAATCGCTTCTCTGTTTTTTGCAGATGATGTGGTCCTACTGGCTTCATCAGTTCGTGATTTACAACTTTCACTGGAGCGGTTTGCAGCCGAGTGTGATGCGGCCGGGATGAGGATCAGTTCCTCCAAATCCGAGGCCATGGTCTTGAGCCGGAAAAGGGTAGCATGCCCTCTCCGGGTCGGGGAGGAGGTCCTGCCCCAAGTGGAGGAGTTTAAGTATCTCGGGATCTTGTTCACGAATGAGGGAAAACTGGAGCGTGAGATCGATAGGCGGATAGGTGCAGCGTCCGCAGTGAAGCGGGCGCTGTACCGGTCTGTCGTGGTGAAGAGAGAGCTGAGTCAAAAGGCAAAGCTCTCAATTTACCGATCGATCTACGTTCCCACCCTCATCTATGGTCATGAGCTTTGGGTTATGACCGAAAGAACAAGATCTCGGATACAAGCGGCTGAAATGAGTTTTCTCCGCAGGGTGGCTGGACTCTCCCTTAGAGATAGGGTGAGAAGCTCAGTCATCCGGGAGGGACTCGGAGTAGAGCCGCTGCTTCTCCACATCGAGAGGAGCCAGTTGAGGTGGCTCGGGCATCTGGTTAGGATGCCTCCTGGACGCCTCCCTGGTGAGGTGTTCCGGGCACGTGTCCCACCGGGAGGAGACCCAGAGGAAGACCCAGGACGCGCTGGAGGGACTATGTTTCTCGGCTGGCCTGGGAACGCCTTGGGATTCCCCCGGAGGAACTGCTCCAAGTGGCTGGGGAGAGGGAAGTCTGGGCCTCCCTACTTAGGCTGCTACCCCCGCGACCCGACCCCGGATAAGCGGAAGAAGATGGATGGATGGATGGATGGATGGATATATATATATATATATATATGTATATATATATATGTATATATATGTATGTATATATATGTATATATGTATATATATGTATATATATATGTATATATATA
>JBBPBX010034604.1:9756-27052 GCA_038048925.1 Garcialebias charrua
AAGAATAAAAACCAAACTTATTTGATTCTTTATTGTGTGAATATTTATGAAGCATTCACTCTATTGTGATCCATTTTTCTTTCATACATTTGTATGCATCTTTCTCGTTCCACAGTTTTTGTGCTATTTCAACAAATCATAAATAAAAAAGTTCAGCTCTTTCAGGACAATCCTGCTATGACTTTTAGTATTGATGCAACTTTAGCTTTTTTAAATATTTAGCTTTTTCTGTCTTTTTTTTCCCCACATAGAAAATTAATTGAGCTCATTTTACCTCCTTCAAATCTTTAGATCCATTACTTTTACTGCTTTTTTTTAACATTTTGTTCTGCTTCAGCTTCTTTCAGCTTCCTTGTGCAAATTTAAACTAATTGCAGCTACTTTCAGTGGTTTTTCAGCTGTTTTCTGCTCCTTTCAGGTTCTTTCTGCTAAGTACAACATTTTGTGCTTCTAACTTCTTTCTGCTAATGCTCCTTTCAGCTTTACCTACGGTATATATAGCTGTTTATGCTAATTTAAGCTTTTTCAACCAATTCCACCATTTTTTTTACATCAATTCCAACTGTCTTTCAGCATAATGCAGCAAAAATGTGCTCTCTCCACTTCCTTATTGTGACTTCAGTGTTTTAGCTACTTTTCAGCAGGTTTTTGCTCATTTCTTCTTTTTTTTCAGCTAATTTCCACTTGTGTTCATTTCTGCTTCTTTCAGCAAACACATGTTACTTCTGCTTTCTCCTGTTACTTTAAGCCTTTTCTATCTTTCCAACTATTTTTTTAGCATTTTTAAGCTCATTTAACTTTTTTCAGATAAATTAAATGTTTTTTTGGTAATTTCTGCTACTTTCAGTCTAATTAATTTACTTCTGCTAATTTCAGCTCGTTATACTCATTTCAGCTTTTTTCTGCTATTTCAGCAACTTTTTAGCTGATTTTGTGTTTAATTTAGTCTTTTCAGCTAATTCCACTTTTTTTTTAGCTCATTTCAGCTTCTTCCACTTCCTTCTGGTAGTTAAAGCGTCTTTCTGCCTTTTCAGCTATAATAGTTAAAGCGTCTTTCTGCCTTTTCAGCTATAATTTCAGTTTTTTTTCTAATTCCTAATCTTTGTGCTCATTTCGGCTCATCTAAACCTATTTCAGCAAATACCGTATTTTTCGGAGTATAGGTCGCACCAGAGTATAGGTCGCACCATCCAATTATTGCCAAAGAATTGGAAAAATCCATATATAGGTCGCACCTGAGTATAGGTGCACCTACGTCAAAATGTGGACCGTGTTTAGCTCTGCTGCAAATGTCTCTTCCACAGGAGCGCACAGCAAGGCTTTTAAGAAGATTAACACTTAAAAACAATTAATTGTTTGATAAAAAATTATAGCAAATATGTGTCTGAGCTGAACTTTTCTTTAATAAATGAATAATTTTAGCAGGATAAACACCTAAAAAATATATATTTGTTAGCTGACATTATTGTAAGAGTGTGTCTCAGTTTAATTTTTGTTAATAAATGATTACAAATCAGCTTATTTTATAAAAAGCCATATATAGGTCGCAGGCCATGAAAAAATGATAAAAAGGTGCAACCTATACGAAAAATACGGTATGTATCTTTCTTCTGAATTTAGGCTTGTTCTTCCATTTCAGCATGTTTTTTTTAGCTAATTTTAGCTGTTTTTCAGCAAGTTCTTCCGCAATAAGCATTCACACTGTATTTTCGCAGAAAATGCAATTTCTCTAGTTTTATCTATTTATTTATTTTTACAAATTTCTCATGTTGTTCTGATCATGTAAACTTTTTAAAACAGAAATATGAAATTACTTTTCCTCAGTGTACACGTCATTTATCAGCCATTTTGAAAATCACAATCGTTTTACTCATTTCTAATAAAATAATAAAATCGCAGGTCATCAAAAACTAAATGAAAATTCAAACTGCTATCAACATTTCAACTTAAAGCCCAACACCCACCATGTTTTCAAATTGCATCGCCATTAATATTTATTAGTTTATTTAAAAATAATACAGGAGCGTTTACTTATATTGTGGAGAAATAACACTAAATGTGTTATTTCATGATTTATAGCAGATTTTAGCATGCAGCTCCGGGAAAATCTGCCCCTCTCCATATATGGGCATTCACAAGGGCATTCACGTCACCAAAGTGACGCCTTGGAGTTACAGGCGAGCGAGGAAAAGAAAAAGGAAGCATTTTTAAATATTCCCTAAAGCTGCCTGTGTTGATTAATCCTGCTGTCGCTCACTCATATTCTGAGCGAGCATCCACTTAGACATACTAGTTTAATTCGTTTGATCGCGACAAATTCATTCATTTCCGCATCGACTTTTTATTCTCTCCCCCCGTGACCAGAAAGGCAGCCAGCCGCGCAGCTGAGCTCTGCGCGCGCGTGCTTCCCGACCCTCCCCGCAACAAGGCTGACGAGAGCAAATACAGTACATACACTCGAGGGAGCAAATTACACCGGCACGAGGAACTTCAAAGGGGACCAGCGGAACGAGGAGCCAGAGACGCGCGCAGCTCGCGGCTCGCTCCACTGGGCAGAATGAATGAGAGCAGCAACAGGTCCGCAGCGGTGTTATAAAATAAATAATAAATAAAATCAGAGCGCTGGTCCATATACACACAAATGCACCAGGAAATATGCAGGAAATATGCAGTTTTAACTACCACTCTCTCTCATAAACCTCCATGGAAACTCACTCCTACCTTCTGCCTTCTGGGTGGAGATCGATGTAACAAAAGGCATGACCCTTCGGGACTCTTCGGCCAGGTTTCCGGATTCATTCGGGAGTGTTTTTTTTTTTTTTTTTTTTTAACCCTCGCCTGGCCCAAATGCAAAAATGAAAATAGACCTAATAATAAATTACAGTAATTGTACAATATGGTGAATTGTTAGTGTCATGGTGGGTGTTGTCCTTTAAAATTACGACAGAAAACAGAACAGTCTTCTGAAACACTCCACCTCTCTAGACTGCTCCTTTTATTTCCACACCTTAATATTTACCGGATCAGTTTTAAGCTCCTCCAGCCGTTTCCGCCCACACATCGAGCTTTTCCTGCCTTTTGTTGACTTCTCGAGATGTTTCAGCCACCACATTCAAAACAAGCAAACATCAAGACTCTTACCTGACGTGTCCCACCAGCTCGATGAACTTGTGGCTGGTGAAATAAGCTCCGAGCTCGGAGATGTGGCTCAGGACGGAGCAGATCCCGAACAGCGTGGTGGTCCCCTTCAGGTCCTCCAGGTGCCAGTACAGGAAGCTGAAGACGAAGCCGTAGCCGAAGCCCATGAACCAAGCGACGAAGAGGACAGAGCTGTAGCGCACCGTGCACAGCCGCCTCAGCAAATCGCCGTAGTGAAACTCCTGGGGGGCTTCGGGGGTGGACGGCGTCTGGTCTGAGGAGCTGGATTCAGTCGGCGTCTGGTGGTCTGTGGAGTCCTCCACCACCTCCGGCACCTCCTGGCGATGCTCGTCTCCTTTTTCAAAGTAAAACTGAGTGGCAACGATGAACGCCACGCCCATCAGCACGCCAAAGACGATGAAGGCCAGCTGGTAGTTGTGCATGCGGTACTCCGGCACGGTGCAGCCGATGCCATCGATCTGGACGGTGATGTGCGTGTTGTCGATCCAGATGCCCACCAGCAGCATGGCCAGACCCCACCCCAGGGAACCCCACATCCTCTGCAGGCCGTAGCGGTCACGGGCTTTCCCCAAGTACTGCAGGGTGACCGTGTCCACGATGGTGACGGCAGGCGCGCTGAAGAACTCGCCCACGATAATGACGAGAAGAATAAGCAGAAAGACGCTTTCCACCTGGTCCTGGTTGTAAACGATGTGGTACTCCTTCTTGGGAGTAGAAGCAGGGGAGGTGGTCGTTATGGTGGAGTTTGGCGTGAGCTCAGTGCCGTTGGGTGCCATCAGGCGAGCTGACGTCGAGTTAATCTCAGTGCTTCGCTCGTATCGATGAAGGACGTCAAAAGAGGAGGGCAGGAGGTTCGGAAGCTCACGGAGCTCTTCAACGCTCCTCCGACTCCTCGTGTGGTTTGTGGAGCCGTTTGTAAGTGTCAAGATTCCAGGAGGGGGCGTCGTCACCGGTGTCAGCGACGGCCCCTCCTCCTCGCACTTCATCTCCACGGGTTTGACGAAGCCGATGCCACCGTTGAACACAAGCCAGCAGAAAACGGAAAACAGCAGGACGATCTTCCCTTTCTTGAACCGGTCTGCCACCACGCCCCAGAAGGGGGCGCTGCAGAACTCGATGAAGTACCGTATGCCGACGAGCAGGCCGCTGCGGCTCGGCGACATGCCGAGCTGTTTGTAGTAAACGGCCAGCAGGGGGTGCAGCGAGCCGTAGGCGGCGTAGAAGAAGAAGTAGAAGACTTTGGAGACGAGGAGGTGGCTGTTGACCCGGAGGCACATCCTTTCACAGCAGTCTACAGGGTCTGGCTGCGGGGGCGGCAGCTGTTCGGGTGGCGGTGACTCGTCCGCCTGCGGCGCCACGGCCAGGGTGTTGAACGGCTCGTCCAGAACATACCTCCTCTTCTGCTCCTCTTCATCATCCGTCAGGATGGCAACCTTGTCGTCAGCTGGCATATCTGGAAGATAGGAAAATAAAGCGTTGGGAGAGCTGCACGTTTAACAACCAAACGATGGAGTTTCACTCACAGCAGCCAGTTCAAGTTCCTGTCAGCAACAAATGAAGCTGGGTAAACAAGCTGTGACGTAAACAAACTAAAAAACAGGAACATTTAGTTGATCCTGTGCTTCTCTCTTACTGAGAAGTCTCTGCATTTGTTCTAACTCTCACCTCTGTGGGACATAAAACACCGTATGGGTGGATCTGACTCTTGAGGAACACCTGGACTAAAAATACAGTACCAGCTATGGCATGTCTGTGGATTTTGAAGGATTCATTTTAGTCTAAATATGGCTGAAGAACAATAAGTGTATTGTATAACACAATCATTGTTCCACACTTAATCTATTGTATTGTTTGGGGGAATGCGTGTAAAACAATTACAAAGCCTATTTTTGTTTTACAGAAAAGAGCTGTAAGAATTATCACTAGAAAACATTACCGTCATCCATAAAGCACATTATTTTATCAACTGAAGTTCCATGATTTGGTAGATTATAATATTTTATCAGTTATGTATAGGGCTCAGAATAACACATAACATTTAAATTTCCAAATACATTTTGTTAAAAGACAAAATTGTTATAATCTTAAGGGGACAGAGATATTTGTAAAACCAAAATACAGAACTGTAGTTTGAAGGGACGTTCTACCTCAATCCAGGGAATTAGATTGTGGAATGGTTTGAAGAATGAAGTTAAAAATGCCAAGTCAATGTTTACATTTAAGAAAATGATCAAAACTGAATTGTTAAAAAATATATAAGAAGTAGCGTAATGTGTATTGTATTAGCATTAAAAAATTAGAAAGTTATTCATTTGGTTCTGTTACTTGAAGATTATTATTGTTTGAACTAATTGTTTGAAAAAAGGGGCAGCTATAATAAGATTTTTTCTTCTTTCTGCTACCTTTCATTTATATTTTGTATTCTTATCGTTTATGGAATTGTTTTGTATTGTATTTTTTTTTATGAATACATTTTATAATTAAAAATAAATAGTAAGTGCACAATTTTGCTCTAAATATCTAATTTATAAGGCATTATAGTTTATAACACTATTTAACTTCTACAACTCAAAACATGCTGTATGACTTGCACGAATCAGAGAAGTTGTAGACATTTTAGTATTTTTGTTTCTGTAGATTAAACTATTTATTTTACATGGTTTGAAGAGACTTACAAGAAATCCCACGTAAGTAAGGTTCAGAATTTGTCTCATTTAGATTTTGCATATTTTAAAGTATTTTCTGGTTTTGAAAAAGAAAAAAAAAAAGAATCAATCCAACCCCTTTTGTCTTCTTGATCTAATCCAAGTGTAACCTGTGGAACTATAGTATTATTATTTGGATAAACAATTCAGGAATTTGCACAAAAATTGTTGTTTTGTTGCACAAACCCTGTACTGAAGATCGTCTGTCACTGATCATAAAGTATAGTGCAGAACATTTTTATTTGCAGCCAAACTCCATGCAAAAACTGTCAAATTTAAGAGTCCACATGTTGTCTAAAATGTAAACCGGTTTAACAAGCAGGAAATGACAGTTACTGTATTGTCACTTCCTACTGGTTACCGATTTCTCTCGTAAACCCAAATAAACCATTTAAAATACTTTTCGAGAAACCTAAACGGAAACAAAACAATTAAAGGCAAGTATTTATTTCTTACCTGGTCAGGTTACCGCTCCCAATAAACTATGACTGCGCAGTTTTCTTTTGAAATTTCTTCTACTCGGTGGGACATATTTCACTCAAAAGTCGAGAAAATTGCTGATGTTTGGTGGAAATTGTTTAAATTTACCGGGAAGCGTCCATTCTTGTTTTTTCAGGGAGATGTTAAAGCGTTTCTCCGGCTCGGTTCTCTTTTGTCATGAGAACAACAGCGGCTCGTTTAACCGGAGCTCCCACCTGTCCTGACCGAGCGTCAAGTCGTCCGCTAATAATGTTACACTTTCCGGTTAGACCTTTCAAAATAAAACCGCGTTTGCACTTTTTATCGAGCGTGAAGCATTTCTTCATCAATAAAAATGTGGATTTGTTCACACATTTAACAACATAAACATTTAACTTTCAAAGCATTTTAACACTTTCCAAATTTCTATTTAACAATAACAAAAGAGTATTCTGATTTACAATTTTACAAAACAATGAGCAATAAATTCTGGACAGAAAAGTGTAATAATAAACAAATGATGCTAACATTTTAACGACAAAAACATTAAAAATGGCCAATTCTGCTATACAGTACTACTGTATATGTCTATGAATTACAGTATTCAGCGTTCACGTTTAAAACATGCCATGTTACTGTGCTTTTATTTCTTTCCATATCCGGTTACCGTTGTATGATTTCCGGCAGTTTGAAGCAGCAGCAGCAGCGTCTCCGCCTGGGCGTCTCTCCTGCCTAAATTAAAGGGAAATGTCCACTAATCACACTGTTAACACACTATTCTTGGTTCTACAATGTATTTTAAGAGACTTCACCCAAATATACGAGCTTGGAGTGACTTACTGACGGAATCCTATCAATACTGTTGATCACACCATCTCCTTGAAAAATTAAACAAATATGGTATTAGAGGACCACCATTACAGTGGGTATCTAGCTATTTGAAAGATAGGAAACAATTTGTACAAATAAATGATGTAAGATCTGACCTCTGTAATATCACATGTGGAGTTCCCCAAGGCTCTGTACTTGGACCAAAGCTATTTATTTTATATGTGAATGACTTGGTAAATGTGTCAGGACTCCTTAAATGTGTACTTTTTGCTGATGATACCACATTTTTCTGTTTAGGTGAAGATATAGAACAAATGTTGGAATTGATAAAGACAGAATTTGTCAAAATACAAACTTGGTTTAAAATCAATAAATTATCATTAAATCTAGAAAAAACTAATTACATGATATTCAGTAATAAAAAGAAAACTGTTGATGTTCCACTCAAAATTGAGGGTGTTGAGATTTGTAGAGTGAGTGAGGTGAAGTTTTTGGGTGTTATTATTGATGACAAACTGACATGGAAACAACACATAAATTCTGTAAGAATAAAAATAGCTAAATCGATTGCAGTACTGTACAAAGTCAGAGACCTATTGAATGATAAAGCTCTGTATTTGTTGTATAACACAATCATTGTTCCACACTTAATCTATTGTATTGATGTTTGGGGGAAAGCGTGTAAAACAATCACAAAGCCTATTTTTGTATTACAGAAAAGAGCTGTAAGAATTATCACTAGAAAACATTACTGTCATCCATCTAGTACATTATTTTATCAACTGAAGTTATTGAAGTTCCATGATTTGGTAGATTATAATATTTTATCAGTTATGTATAGGGCTCAAAATAATGCATTACCTTTAAATATCCAAATGCATTTTGTTAAAAGACAAAGTTGTTATAATCTTAAGGGGACAGAGATGTTTGTAAAACCACAATTCAGAACTAGTTTGAAGGGACGTTCTACCTCAATCCAGGGAATTAGATTATGGAATGGCTTGGAGAATGTAGTTAAAAATGCCAAGTCAATGTTTACATTTAAGAAAATGATCAAAATGAATTGTTAAAAATATATATATGAAATAGCGTAATGTGTATTGTATTAGTTAGAAAATTAGAAAGAGTTAGTCATTTTGTACTGTTGGTTGAAGATTATTATTGTTTAATCTGATTGTTTGAAAAAAGGGGCAGATATAATAAGATTTATTCTTCTTTCTGCTACCTTTCATTTTTTTATATTTTGTACGTTATCATTTATGGGATTGTCTTGTATTGTGTTTCTTTTGTAAAAAAAAAAATGAACAAATTTAATAATAAACATAAACAATCAGGGGCCTATTGTTTGACAATAAACACAATCAATTCAAAGAGAAGAAGAAAAACAGCTACAGAAGCAGTAATAATAAGTCCAAGCAGTTTTTATTGTCATTATAAATTAGTTATAGATATCATAACTATCATATCATTTAGTTTAAAAATATTTAAAAAAAATTACAGTTGTTGAACTAATTCATTAAGATGTTCACACTGACTGTAAGTTATTGTATTGGAGCACTGAATCAACATTATATACTGTATTATGTATAGGTTTCAGTGCAACTTTCTTTTAACTGATGTGGGAACAGGTGAGTGAGAATTCCAAGTGTTTCAAGAAAGAAGAACGCGTTCCTGGAGGATTACCGTATTTTCCGGTGTATAAGTCGCATCAGTTTAAAAAAAAGCATCATGAAGAGAAAAAACATATAAGTCACTTCAGCGTATAAGTCGCATTTATTATGCTTCACTACTGACCTGTTGCGTTTATTTAATAATCAAAACAGCTTCATATCGCCTGGGCAGCACAGCGCCATCTATCCATTCATCGCGACCGGAGCATCTAGCTCTCCAGCGTTCCTCCACCTGCACTAGCTGAGTGAAGCGAGCGCGCACGGGAGGACTCGCTGTTGTAGTTCTTCTAAATTTAAAGCGTCAGTCAAAAATTGCATTATGAATATGGAGGGAAAAAAACGTATATAAGTCACTTTGGCGTATAAGTCGCAGGACCGACAAAAAAACGGTGACTTATACGTTGGAAAATACGGTAATAGTCGTACGGCTCCAGTATACTCGTGCGTCCTGTCAGCCACGTGGAAACCGTGCGCACTGTGCGCAGAGGGCTGAGACTTCATGCTCAAGCATCGCCCTGAGCGGCTGCAGAGCAGCTCTGCAGACAAGGGGTGTTTACCTTCAGGTCGCTGATTGGTCATTTGATGACACGCCTATTGGATTGACTGACAGGTCGAAAAGAAGAAAAAAAACTGGCAGCTCCAGCCACAGTGGTGCTCTGTGTTTATTTGTTGTTCATAGAAAGTTTAAAATAATAAAAATAATAATAAAATAAAAACAGGTCCTACAGCCCACACATCAGACCAGCACACCAGGAACTCTCCAGACCCTCCCACAGCCACGCTGGACCTGATTTTAATTCTCTCGTGACAAATTCCTTCATTTCTCACCATCTCACCGGTCGTAAAAATTTTGCTTTGCGCGGACATGCCCTGTGGAGGTATGCGCGTACCTTTGTGGACGTACGTACGAGGGCGTGTACTGGGAGCTTTAGAAGAACAATACCAACCACATCCAGCTGCTTCAGGAGAAAAGGCCTGACATCAAACTGTTTTCTGTGCAGTGAGTCCTCTTTACCTGCAGGGGGCGACGTGACATTTGAACTCAGCATACTCTGCTTCATCTTTTTAAGTAAAGCTTGAATCCTTGTAAAGCTTCTGTTTCATAAAAAAGGGAAACTCCGGCTAAATGAAGCGGCCATGTTGGAGCAAACGTCTGAACAACGCGAAGAAAACGACGCTTCAGAAGTCCGACTCGTCTGAAAAGTCCCCCTCCTGCGTCCAGTGCAACCCCTTCCTCCTCGTCTTCTTCTTCCTCTCTCCCATCAACATGGCGGCCAGCACAGTGACCACCACCGTGACGGTGATGATGAGCACGGTGACCGTTTCGGCGATGCACAGCTCGCTGTCCACGTCCGTCAGCAGGTGGTCGCGGAGGACGGGCGGCTCCGCGCACGTCAGGTTGGAGTAGTCGTCCAGGAAGAGCCTCTGGATGCTCCGCAGCTTTCGGAAGACTCTGTGCAGCTCGCAGTCGCAGTTCCAGGGGTTCCCCTGCAGCAGAATGTGGGTGCTGTAGGTGTGGATGCTCAGGAAGGTCTTGAAGCAGACCGTGGACAGACGGTTGTCGGCTAAGTTCAGTAACGTCATGCTGGTGAGAGGACTGAACGCCACCATCTCTATCTTGCTGATCTGATTCCCGGCCAGGCTGAGGACCTCCAGGGAGCGCAGCATGGAGAAGGTGCCGCCCCTCAGAGAAGCCAGCTGGTTGTTTTGCAGGTGGAGCTGTCGCAGGCCGCTCATGGTGGAGAACGACCTCACCTGGATGCTCCGGACGCGGTTGTTGGTGAGGTTCAACCTCTGCAGGCCGTCCAGGTGGAAGAAGCTGCGGCTGTCCAGGCTGCTCAGCCGGTTGTGGGACAGCTGCAGCTCCCGCAGAAAGCCCAGGCTGACGGAGAACCCCTCCGTCAGGGCGGAGATCATGTTCCAGCTCAGGTCCAGCTTCTGCAGGAACTCCAGCTGAGAGAAGCAGCCGTCCTCCAACACGCTGATGTTGTTGTTCTGCAGCAGCAGCACCCGCAGCTTGCGGTTCGCGCTGAAGACGTTCTTGGGGACGACGGAGATGAGGTTGCCGGAGAAGTCCAGGAGCTCGGTGGAGGTGGGGACTCTGCCGGGAATCTTGGTGAGGTTCAGCCGGGAGCAGATGGTGAACTTGTGGTCTCTTGGACAGTCACAGCCCAGCTTCCACAGGGTGCAGTTATTAGACCTGGGGGACGCCTCCGTCACCAGCAGGAGGACAAACACCAACTGCTTCATGGCTTCAAACAGCTTTCTGAAACAACAGGAGACACTTTAACTGTTTAAAATACCTGATTTCATCGTTTTTATCAAATAAGTTTTACATTGTAATCTGAGCGTCCAACGGCAAATATGTATTTTAAAGCTCAAACAACTTATCCAAATCAAAAACTCATCACAATAAAAACTAGAGAAGTTGCATTTCCTGCTAAAACGCAGTGTGAACTCTTATTGCTGAAGAACTTGCTGAAAAACAGCTGAAATGGAGGAACAAGCCTATTTGAGCAGAAGAAAGAAAGAACTCGTAATTCCTGAATTTGGTTTGAATATGCAGAAAAGAGCATAAAAATTTGTAATTTAGCCAATAAATAAATAAAGGCTAACATTTGCAAGAAATAGCTGAAAAGTAGAGTTGCATTCGGACATAAAAAAAAAAAATCCAACCCGGCCCAGCCCGAACCCATATAATATTTTCAGAGCTCAACCCAAAACTGACCAATTAACTGAGTAATTACAGGCCTGAACCAGAAAATAAATAAGCAATTAATTAACTTTTATTGCTTTTGTAAGCAAATTGGTTTTGCATGATAGCTTTAAAAACATGTTTCAAAGAAAGGAAGATATAAGATTTCTTGTTAATTAACAAGAGTCAGTGGATTATTATTATAATATTCAAGATTCAAGAGCTTTTATTAACATTGCACCAGTTGTCACCAATACAACATGATTATGTATGCACAGTCATCCTGAGATGGAGAGTGTGTAAAGCTGCTGCTTATTCAGAACGCATGACATGTTCTTCAGCGCGGCCTCTCTCATCCGTTTCGGGATGAAGGTCAAAGGTGTGAAAAAGGAAAGTACCATGAGGGTCACAGCATTGGTATTAAAAAAAATGTATCACATTTTGTCTGCCAAGACACCGCATGACACAGTAAAAACTATACCAATAAGCACATTTAGACATACATGTTGCATGAGAATAGACTGAGGCAGGGAGGATTCTGTCCATGAGACATTCCAGATAGCCTCCGATAACGCTCATAGAAAAGTTCTCCGAGGGGGTAGCAGACAAGACAAGAGCAGCTGTTTTTGTCCACAGTAAAGCACATCTCAGGAGAAATTAGATATCCAGCCTTTTTCAAGGCTGTTTCCAAGGGAGTCAGATAAGAATTGACAAATATTTTCATTTCAGGCTCACATTGTAATTTCTGTAGCCTTCAGTCTGTAAGGGCGACTCTGTTCCAAGTGATCCAATTCGGGACTTTTTCCACTGATCCAAGCTCTGACCTCAGATGTTGACCACAGCGTGCAGAGTCCCAGTCCGAGGGTGATCTGTTCACCCTCTGGATAAGCTCGCAAACAGCTGATTTCTCGAGGTCACCGCGCAGACCAGACGTCGGGTGCTCCAGGCATTAAGTCCTGCTGAAGTCTCCCTCTTTTGCGATAGACCAGTGCTCCACAAACGCCAAAAAGCAAAGCGCTGCCATCATAATCCAATATAATCCAGATTCTTCACCTCCACAGAGCACAGCAGAGAGCGAGACGCACACCATCCACACCCACAGGAATCCATGGCGTATCCTCTTTCACTCTGTGAGGGTGGAAAGGCTCCCCTTTGCCGTTCTTCTGTAGAAATCTTGTTCGTAGAATCGAATGCCCAAACCTCCAATCCATCTTAATTTGCGTTCGAGGTGCTTAGCTGAGGAGCTGCAGGCAGCAGGGGGGGGGGGAGGACGGGAGAGGGAAGGACTAGCAACTGCCTCCGTCGAGAGCCAAGGTTGAATATTATAGTTATTATTGATATTAACAGTCAGTGGATTCGCGCGGCTGATGATCCGGTTGTCCATCTGTAACAACCTGCCTCCAAAACTAAGGTAAAAGGTGGAGGGCAACTGCAGTGAGAGTCTGACTCCGCCAAGGTTGCCCTTTGTCACCGATTCTGTTCATAATTTTTATGGACAGAATTTCTAGGCGCAGCCAAGGTGTTGAGAGGATCCGTTTTGGTGGCCTTAGAATCGCTTCTCTGTTTTTTGCAGATGATGTGGTCCTATTGGCTTCATCAGGTCGTGATCTACAGCTTTCACTGGAGCGGTTTGCAGCCGAGTGTGATGCGGCCGGGATGAGGATCAGTTCCTCCAAATCCGAGGCCATGGTCTTGAGCCGGAAAAGGGTAGAGTGCCCTCTCCGGGTCGGGGAGGAGGTCCTGCCCCAAGTGGAGGAGTTTAAGTATCTCGGGGTCTTGTTCACGAATGAGGGAAAACTGGAGCGTGAGATCGATAGGCGGATAGGTGCAGCGTCCGCAGTGAAGCGGGCGCTGTACCGGTCTGTCGTGGTGAAGAGAGAGCTGAGTCGAAAGGCAAAGCTCTCAATTTACCGATCGATCTACGTTCCCACCCTCATCTATGGTCATGAGCTTTGGGTTGTGACCGAAAGAACGAGATCTTGGATACAAGCGGCTGAAATGAGTTTTCTCCGCAGGGTGTCTGGACTCTCCCTTAGAGATAGGGTGAGAAGCTCAGTCATCCGGGAGGGACTCAGAGTAGAGCCGCTGCTTCTCCACATCGAGAGGAGCCAGTTGAGGTGGCTCGGGCATCTGGTTAGGATGCCTCCTGGACGCCTCCCTGGTGAGGTGTTCCGGGCATGTCCCACCGGGAGGAGACCCAGAGGAAGACCCAGGACATGCTGGAGGGACTATGTTTCTCGGCTGGCCTGGGAACACCTTGGGATTCCCCCAGAGGAGCTGGCCCAAGTGGCTGGGGAGAGGGAAGTCTGGGCCTCCTTACTTAGGCTGCTACCCCCGCGACCCGACCCCGGATAAGCGGAAGATAATGGATGGATGGATGGATGGATGGATACGACGCTCAAAAATATGTCAAATGTTTTAGTTTTGCTTTAATGCGCCTTATCCAATACTTGTGCTGGATGTAACTGGGACCCTGTGTACACAATTTCATTCCACCACATGTGGGGCGGCGGCCGTGGCGTACTGGTAATGGCAGTCGTCCCCCGATCGGAAGGTTGGCGGTTCGAATCCCGGTTCCCCACACCATGTGTCGTTGTGTCCTTGTGTAAGACACTAAACCCCGAGTTGCTCCCCGTAGGACTGGAAAGCGCCTTGCATGGCAGTCTGCCGCTACCGGTGTATGAATGTGTGTATGAATGTGTGTATGAATGTGTGTATGAATAGGTGGATGGTTGGTATTGTAAAGCGCTTTGGCCCCCTCATAGGGGTCTGGAAAGCGCTATATAAATAAGCTCCATTTACCATTTACCATTGGGTGTGTATGACAAATAAAGAACTTTGAATCCTTGAATCCTCATAATCCAGTGCGATTTATACTGTATATGAAAACAGACCCATTCCTTTATACTGCGCCTTATAGTCCGAAAAATATGGTAATCTACCATGATCCAAACTCGAGGTGAAGAAATCCGCAGGTAATCCAGGGCAACGCCGGCCTCATGCCAGATTCTTCTTGGCAGGTGCGCACCCAAGAAAAAAAATGCTGTCACTTCTAAAACCGCATCGAAAAGCCCAACACTACCCGACCCGACCATCAAGCACATCATTTTGACCCGACTCGGGCCGGTTCGAACTGGTGGCTTGGGCAAAAAAATCGCAGCTCTAGTCTGGGGGTCCTCACTGAGAAATTTTAAAATAAGGTGTGATTTACTGCATTTTGGTGTGTTTTAATCCACTCATTCTCACTCCCTACTCGTCATATATTGATGCTAAGGGTCAGGGTCCCTCCGCGTCACATACTTGACGCGTCGGGTCGCCCCTTCTCGTCATTAATTGGTGTGCAGTGTGCTCTCATTGAATGTTATGCTGTGATCTTCTCTTCCGTTTGGATAGTGAAGCACTTTCATATCTACTTATTTTCAACTCATTCTCACTCCCTACTCGTCATGTATTGATGCTAAGGGTCAGGGTCCCTCCGCGTCACATACTTGATGCAGAGGGACCCTGACCCACAGCATCAATATATGACGAGTAGGGAGTGAGAATGGGTTGTTAAACATCTATGTGCTTGTAAAAAAAAAAAATATATATATATATATATATACGTACGTATATGTAAAATTTTGTTTTGTTTTTGTGGTTTTTTTTACTCCTAAGCACCAGTTTGTGGACCCCCAGGGGTTTGGGAACCCCAGTTTGAGAACCCCTGATCTAATATATACCCCTGATCTAATTATATGAGCTGTCCAAAAAAAAGGTGCAGGCTGAAGCTGCAGCTTCTAAACACAACCTCGTCACATATATTTATTATTTCACACAAACAAAAGAAATGTCTAATAACAATCAATAAATCTTGGTTATAATTATATGTTGACTTCACCTCTTCAAAAGTGTTTTTTATTTTATTTTATTTACCTCGCTAAGAAAAGATGCTGACGAGTTGATAAGCTTTCTGCAGTCACATAAAAGTCAAAGGAAGGATTAAGTTTTTTTTTTTCATTTATTTTACCATCTTTAGCATGAAGTTTTAAAACAAGAGACTCGCTGATTAAAGAAAGCTGTAATATCAGTTTCAGTAAAATTCAGAAATGAGCTGTTGAACCAAACAAGGTGAAGTATTTTAATTATGCTTCATTTATTTTGAAGATTCACCTTTAGATTGAAAGTGTAAAATAGTTACTTTTACTGTAATAATGCATTTCAAGGTCCTCGTCTTTTTCCAGATTAATAAATCAATGCCTTATGCTCCTGTTTTCCAAACTACACATCAGAATACGCTTGTAAAGAACAGAATGTTAAACCGAGCCGTGTTTCCAATGGTTCTGATGGAAAGATGGAGTCTTACCAGCAGCTGCTCCTCGCTCCGTCAGTCGTCAGCGTCCACCCAGCAGCAGGTGGCAACTGGACCTGATGGAGGCGAGGCGAGGGGCGGGGGACGAGGGCGGGCTGTCATGGCCCGCAGGACCCGACGAGCGACACGACAAAGGCAGAGGAAGAGAGGAGGGCGAGCTGGTCAATTATTCACCAGGCAGAGCCTGCTGGGCTTTAGCTGCAAGAGATTGAAGTCAAACTGGGACACCGAGCCGAGCATTAAAAGCTCCGGACAGATTTGATTGACCGCCGGCGTTTTTATCTCCGGATTTCTGAGTTTATGCTGCCTTTGATAGAAGAAGGTGGAGGAGGAGCAAGTTTACTTTTGGAGCGTTTGATGCTAAACAAATGTGACGAAAGAGGGTTTTAGATTTCTGGAAAGATTAAAAACAGAACTTTACAGCATTGAGGCGAACACATCCCCACAAAGACAGAAGGGAAGAAAAAGGAACAGCAACACATCAAAAAATCTCTCCAAACATGTGGATATCCTAACTGGGCTTTTGTCAAGTCAGCGAGGAAATCGACAAAACACAATAATAAACATAAAAAGGACAACGGATGAAAAAACATTGTCATCCCTTATGTGGCTGAGTATCAGATAATTTCAGAAGGATTTTCAACAAACACAACATCCCAGTACATTTCAAACCCAGCAGGACTCTCAGACAGAGGCTGGTGCATCCTAAGGACAAAACACCTACAGGGGCGCAACTACATATTTTTGAGGTGGATGCGAAAACATCAACGGCGCCCCCCCACCCCGCGCCCCGCGCGCTCCTTTTACCTGCCGCCTCATACAGCTTTCCTCCCTTAGTCATGCACTTAGAAAATACAGTAGCAATATTACAGATTTTTTTATGTTACATATTATATCAGGTGATCATTTCAATGATAAACACATAAGAAGGTTAAGAAAGTACAACTACTGTATATAGCAGTAGTGGTAATCAGTGCTCAACATTTTATGTAGCGAAAATATTCCAACCAGGTTCCAACTTTCAAAGACATGTAATGCAGCTTTAAATCTGATTCCCAGACAGTTCACACCTGTTGAGAACAGAGTAGCTGCTTCTGTGAATTACAGTAACAAAGACCTTAAGAAACCCCCTAAGGTGTGATGTGTTGATTTGTCAATTTACATAGGATGGTTATGTTATCTCAGGTGTGTGTGTGGGCGTTATCTCAGCTTCCAATTTAGATAGGTTGGTGCATGGCATGTCAGCCTGTTTATAACTTCACTGTCACACAGCCTGCTCCTTGAATTGAAAAAGCCCTTTGGATAGAGGGTGAAACGTTTTCTGTAACAAATAAAGTCCAGTTGTTTTTGTATTGAACGCTTGTTCTGATTTTATCATGTCCTGGATGACTGAGAATCTTCACCAGCATATTCTAAACACACACAC
>JBBPBX010034605.1:0-32529 GCA_038048925.1 Garcialebias charrua
AACTCCCTGTTATCAGCCGGAACCTTTGAGGCGGACCTCCCTAGCAGGTCCAAAACCAGAAGAAAACTCAGTGAGTTTTATATGGATGAAAGAGGACTTTATGCCGTGCAGGTTCACAGGCACGTAGGGGGGGGGGGTGAGGGAGGAGGGGAGGAGATGTCTCCTTGCCTCCGTGTCAGGCACCAACAGGAGAGTATTATCTTGTTAGAAGCCATAAATCTGAGTTCGAGCCAGCAGCTCCAAGCGGTCCCAGGACCAGAACCTCCAGAGGCCATCTGCGGCGGGGGGGGGTGGAAGGAGGAGGGGAGCCCCATCTGCAGGAACTGCAACAAATCAGTGGGGGAGACCGGCCGTGTGACAGCTCTCTTGCATCTGCGAAACTGCTTCGGCACATCCCCAGACCTGGTTCCTGTCTCCCTGGCTTTTACACTCACAAATGCAATAAATGAGAATAAAAATGAAAATAAAAAATCTTTCCCTGTTGCCTTGTTTGCGTGTATACCGTACCTACCTAGTACAGGTCGCAAGCCACGAAAAAAAAAGAGAAAAGAAAACAATAAATAATAAAAAGAAAAGAAAGTTATCTTAAAAGAATGGGTGCGACCTATACAGTGGAAAATACGGTAATCGACTTTAACTGGGAAGGGGAAGAAAAATGTGACTCTGACAGCGAACACAGTCTCGGCTGCGAACTTAAATCACACGCACGACGACTTGTGAACCCGGAGCGGCAACCCACTCATACGGCAAAACCGTGCATCGGATGAAAGCCCTGTGACTCAACGGCGACAGATGCCCGGAGTTCACGATGAGGCCTCGACTACACAGTTTCCCGGAGTCCAAAGAAAACGTGTCACCCAGCCGACAGGCCGGAGCGCAGAAGTAGGATGTGGGGGAAAGGGCAAACTTAAGGCACCGTAAATTATCCCTACGCGTGTGTGGAACTTCTGTGCTCTTCACCTCACTTACATGTACAAAACCCGCCAAAAAAATGCACATTCAAATGAAATACCAACAGTAGTTCACGTTTTTTTTCTTTTTTACTCTTAGCTGCTAACATTATAAACCACTGGCCACCTGGAGACAAACAGCCCTCAGTCAACAAATAATTTAGTGTGTCCAAACGCAGACGTTTTGTGTAAGAGGGGTCCTGCTCACCTCTGTGAATCACCGGTTGTTGACTGCGCGCCTGCTTGTCTCTGTCGGCGGTGGGGGGGGGGAAACCCTCCAAATCATCCCTCGTTTCAGACGAAACTACAAACCCCTCAACGTCGGTGGTCACCAAATTGTTGCGAATTCAAAAGGTTGAAGGAAGCTCTGAAACGAATGTGCAAATTTTATGTAGGTTTATTGTACATATAAGAATAAACCTTACAGCAGACAACAGACCTGACTCCAGCACAAGTCCACACACACTCTTCAAAGGCAGGGCCACGGTTATAAAAACCCCGGATGTCGTCACCGCCTCCTTGGACCCTGGGACCTCCTTGGACTGCTTCAGGACCGCCCTAGAACCACCTACACTACCACGTGACCCTCCTTTCTGTCAACAATCTATCAGCTTCAATGTAAACATCAAATGTTATGTCTGTGTATGTGCAGGCGTGTAATTGTTCCCTAGTGAAAACAAAGCCCGAGAGAAAAACGTTCTGCCTAGTGTCACATTTCACATTATAAGGCAGAACTAAGTGAATACAAATAATGGAGCATAGTGGGTGTAATGTAATACTGATAGAAATATATTTCACCCTATAGGATTCAGTGTTCACAGATTTGGTTTTGTTTCAACCATTTTTTCACCTGGGAATTAAAACCTCTAAGATCAGTCAATGTTTTTATTGCTGATGGTAAACTGTTCCAGATATGAGGACCTTTAAATGAGAAGGAGCATTGACCAAATGATGTTTTGTATTTTGTAGGTTTACAGTCTCCATCAACTGCACCTCTTGTTGCAACTCCTGAGCTGCTGACTTTTAAAATCATTCTGCTCACCAGTTCAGGGACAAGACCATTAATACATTTAAAAGTTAATTTTAAACAAGAAAATTTTAAAAAATTGTCAAAGCTTAATAGGTTATATTTATCAAGTATTTTACAGTGGTGCCACTTCAATGGTTTTTGGTCTAGAACTTTCAGTGCTTGTGAGTACAACATCCTCATAGGTTTTAAAGCCGATTGAGTTGCTTGGCTCCAGACAGTGACACAGTATGAGAAATGAGACATAATCATGGCATGAAGGTACAACTGAGCAGATTTTCCACATAAACAAGATCTTATAAGACGAAAACAATTTATATTTGTCTTAATGGTTTTAAACATTTTCCTAATGTGAGCCTCAAAGTTAAGGTGGGAATCTAAAATGACACCCAGATATTTAAACTCTTCCACTTTTTGGATTTCCTTTTGATCAATCACAATTGAAAAGTTACAGACTTTACGCCGGATAGTGAAACACATTGAGACTGTTTTGTTGCAGTTCAGAGTCAAACAGTGATTCTTAAACCACTGAGACACTCCCTCCATCTCCCTGTTCAGTAACTCTGCTGCCTGTTGTGGAGTCTTTGCAGATACATAGATGAAAATAAAAATGTGTATTCAGTCAAGGCGTGTCTGTGAGTGGTACGGTACTTCCCGTTTTAATATTCCATATTATTATTACTGTACTGTATACACAACCCTAATCTGTTTGAATAAAAACAACCCTTACTGCTGTCAAAGCCTATGCATTGCATGGTCAAACGATATGTTATTCTAATTCCCTTTCAAATTTACCATACCTCTTTCTGCCATTAATGGTCATAATTTATGCAAATCAATATCAAAATTAGGTTTTAACAGTGAAATGTGTCCTTCACTCCTGGCGAGTTGGCTGGATTCTTGTGCGTATTTAACCTACTTGCTGAAAAGTTACTTCTAATAAAGCATTTTTTTATTATTGAGAAGAGTGTTTTCTTTAACCTATTTAAATCAAAGATATTAATAACATTTTATTAACATCAACGGGTATCTACATTATATAACTCCTAAAAGGAAACAGCTCTTAAAATCTACTTAACTGTGTAACAACTTTTTAAAATCGATAAAACATTTTCAATGTATGCAAAAATCGTTTTAAAATGATGAATTTAAACTGAGCGTTTCAACTTACAATCTAGTCAAAAATCTATTTGACAAGAATATATATATATTTTTTTATTCTTTATAAGTGTCAAAGTTTTATCAATTTAGTTAAACTTTTAAAAGACAGAATTTACTGGCAAGTCTAAAAATAAATTTCTGCTAAATTTGTCTAAGACTTGTTATCCTAAAATGCCTAAACTTAATTCTGATCTGATTATGGTTGTTAATTTAAATTAACAAGCTTATTATAAAAGTTTAAATAGTCAATAATTGTATTTCAATGCAGTATACCGGTAATACTTTCTCTACTTCCCATTTTGCTTATTGTGGTTACTTGGGCTTGCATTGAACGTAAAGTCGCTTATTTGGGCTTGTTATTCATTGCACTTTATTCTTCGTCTAGAGTGACAAGACCACGCTAAAATTAGCTCCAATAAGTGGGGAAATATGGGGAAATAATATAATTTAAAAATGGGAGAAAAGGGCGCACACTTAGCATGGTTAGCTGTTCAATTTTTTAGTTTATTTTTACTAAGTGGTACACAGCTTTCATGAATGTCTATTGTTGTCATTGCCAATTGTTGTCATCACTCTTCGTTTAAAATTCAGATCTCAAATGAGTCCCAGAGGTTTAATGGGATTAATCTGTATAAATATGCAAAATGTATCTTTATTTTTTAGAGTGGATATGTTTTTCAAAGTGTTTAGCATAATTTTTGCCGTTTGTATGCAACGCCATAATAAATGTATGTTTATACTGGTTAAAAACGGTCTTAGTTTTACACAATGGGGTGGGTTGCCAGTTGGGCTCGTTTTGGGCTTGTTTTGGGCTGGTCGCTTGCTTCTGTCGCGAGATCTGGCAACACTGTATCTAAGTTCTCAATGACAACAAGGCTTCCTGAATTCTTGCTTCGTCATCATTCGGCTTTTTCTACAGAACTATTTCGATAAAAATTGGTAAGCGAATTCTCAGTTTCTTTTTGCAGAGAAAACACAATTTAGAAACGTTTGGTTTCACAGTATGACTATCTATTTACGGATTCAGACGGACGAGCGGAGCTTCGGCTGTCTCTCTGTTAGCATTAGCTTAGCTTTTCATTTCCGATAAAAAACGTAATTTTTGGATGATTTAAAATCGGATCTTTCTTCGTCAGATTTTCATGATAAAAACGGATCTGTCCGCTTGGTTCAGCGAAACAATTTGGAGTCCTTCTCGCTAAAATTTTATTAAATCGGGCCGCACGTGTGAGCGCCAGGCCTACTGTTAAAACGTCCGAATTTAACGTTGTTAAGCCTAAAACCTAGAATATTTGGACTATAATTTTATAAACAAGATTGATCAAATTCTAAAATCTCTGTGTAGCATTCGGCTACGTTCATGATTTAAAAAAAGTATTTAAATATATTTTTTATATTTAACCATAAGTTTTTAGTTCCTGTATATCAGAGATAATTATGTAACCTTTTATAACTTTTCTTAATATCAGGAAAAATACAATGGGAAATGTTTGCAATCAATCCTCTCTCAGTCACGTTTTAAATGGAATGCTGAATAAGAAAGTAATAATTTGTATTTGTGTTCTCAGATCCACCGAGAATTCTTCAAGCAAGTCAATCAAATTTCTTGGTTTGTAAAATTATTTAAATAAAAATCTACTTCTTAACATCAACTTTAGTTCTCGTGCCATTTTTATTTTATTTTTATTTTATTTATGTATGTTTCATTAGTACTCTCTGCCTCTCTGTTAGCACAGTACTTTTCTCGTAAGGAAATAAATATAAATCTTTACACAGACGGGGGAAGGTGGGGGGTGGGTAGAGAGGTGGAGAGGGAGTGGGGGGGAGAAGGTTGTTAGTTTCTGCTCTGAAACCAAGTGCTGTATTTCTGACTTCTGCAGTCAACCCAAATCCAAGCTGGCACAGTGGTGGTGGGGGAAGGGTGGGGTGGAGGAGAGGGAGGAGAGTGGGGTGGAGGGGGGGTTGTAGGATGGGTGGTGGGAGAGGAGGGGAAGGAAACTAAGTATTTTATAATGAAGGATAAAACAGCTGAAACTGTTTGTGTTTTGTCACTTAGCAAAATAACTCATGATTCACTAAATTATTTTTTGTAAACCTTCAAAAGTAATGAATGGTTGGACATCTACAATTAACTTCTGTAGCAAACCCAATGATCCAAGTTTGCCTTTGCCAAATTATCTGGGGGAGGTGCAGGCACAGCTGCATCCCAAGGCTGAGCTGAAAAATAAAAATAAAAACTTATCAGATGCTTTGCTTCCCTTGACTCATTCTGCCTTTATTTTTTATTTTTTTATTTTTTTACTGACTGAAGTTCTATCCCTTTTTTGCCTTTAGATGGACAACCTTTTGTGTACCGTATTTAATAACATATGTGAGCAAATTAATATCAAACTGGAAAACCTTCTAGATCCAGTTACATTTAACTTCTAAAATAGCAACTTCTCAAACACACAAACAAGGTACCGTACGCACAATCACACTCAGAGCAGTTAAACATTAAACACAGAAAACAGGCTGCAGGCAGGTTCAGCACGGGTGGGGGGGAGGTTGAGAAAGGCCCACAGATAACCGACAGGAGCCACTGCCTACACACATACAGGAAAATGGGAGGAAGAAAAGAAAGGCTGCAGAGCTCCACAAACATAGGTTACACGTAAAAAAAGGAAAAAAAATGTCAAAAAAAATTTAAACAAACACAGAACGACGCGTCATATATAAAAATAAACGTTCTTGCCTTAATTTCTCTTCTCGCCTGGCCGGACACACTATGAACATCCAATGTAAGGTCTGGCGGCCAGCCTCACATGATCTGGTCTTGGCGTATTTATTTATTTTTGGCTCCCACCAGCTTTCCAAGTGTTTCCTCCACTATGATGGCAGTATGAATTTCTCTCGACGCACTGACTCGTTCAGTTTGGTTAGATCCACACATATTCGCACGGCCCCTGTCTTTTTAGGCACCACCACGATGCCAGCGCACCAGTCCGTTGGCTCCTCAATTCTACATATCACACTGAGGCTTTCCATGCGGGACAGTTCCTGTCTGACTTTGTCCGTCAATGGCAATGGGATCCTCCTTGGTGTTTTTAGTGAGAACGGTTCTGCCCCTGGTTTTAGCTTTATGGCATATGGCTGGTGTACCTCTCCAAGTCCACTGCATAGTTTTGGGTAGGTTTGTTTTAGTGACTCTATGTCAACACTGTCTAGGCGTGCAACTAGCCCCAGCCTACAGCTCACAGATCTTCCCAACAATGCAGTGTGCAGGTGGCGAACAATGTACACCTCCTCCATCTCTTCTTTCCCACCTCTCTGTAGCAGCAGCCTGGCAACGCCCACAACATCAAGTGGACTCCTACCTGGCCCCAAAAGTGGTTTAGCAGCTTTTTGGAGCATGGGTGGACTGTCTTTAAATATGTTCTGAAACACGACGTGCGGCAGAACAGTGACATCGGCACCTGTGTCGATTTTAAATGTCACACTTTCGTCGAGAATGTTAATTTTCACCAACCAAGGATCACCATCTGTTGTGATGCTGCCAAGGAAAATGGCGTCTTCATCCTCTTCTTCCACCTCATGTACTGACTTAGGTGTCCTGCACACACGGCTATAATGCCCTTTTCTACCACATGTGTGACATTTGCTTTCATTTGCAGGACAGTCACGTTTAGGATGTGATGGAGATTTGCCACATTTCAGACACTGTGACTGTGAAGCTTTTCCCTTGCTGTTTTGCTCTTTGACATGCTGAGGTTTATTTTTAGCAAACTTGCCATTTTTGTACTCTCTGACTCTGTCCACAAACTTAGCATCACTAGCCTGTGCTCTGGAGTCTCCTTAGAGCGAAGCTTGCTGTTTTTTCACTTCCTCGCTTTGACGTGCCATCCTCACTGCTTTATCTAACGTAAGTTCTGTGTCCAGCTGCATGCGTTCAGAGAGCCCTTTGTCCAATAGTCCAACAACAAGTCTGTCTCTGATTAGCTCGTCGTGTAACACCCCATAGTTACAGTGTTCAGCTAACGCATATAGTACAGTGACAAACGAATCCACAGACTCTCCTTATTTTTGTTTCCGCAGTTAAACTTGGCACGTTCATATATTACGTTTTTCTTTACAATGAAGAATCTTTGAAAGCTGTCACGTACCCCTTTGTAAGTGTTTCTATCTGCAGCCGTCAGTGTTAGCCCACGTAAAATGTCGTCCGCCTCGTCACCCATGCAGTAGATCAGCGTGTTTATCTGATTCTCTTCTGAACTTGCATTTAGGTTACTTGCCAGGCGAAATCTTTCAAATCTTCTGATCCATTTGTCCCACTCTTGCGGTTTTGAAAAGTCGAAGGACTCCGGCGGCTGGATGTTGAACGTAGCACATGGTCCTGGGCCCACTGCGCCTCTTTGCAGTGCCGCTGCTGCCGGCTGCCCCGTCCCGCTGCTCGCGTTTTCTCCGTCGCTCATTTCGTCCTCTTTTTAGTCTTGCAGGCATACAAACTGACAGGCTTCTCTCCACGTAGCAACAGGACTTCTGACACCATGTCGTGTTATTAAATTATACACGTGAGTCCGGCTGCTAGCTTGACGTGGCTTTATTCTTTAACACCATGAAACGAAAACCTAACATGTTCATGTCCCTGTCTGATGATGTCACACTCGTGCGTCTCCTATTAAATATACAGTTACACCACAGTTGTGAGCATGCATAAGTGAACAAGGTTCCTCCAATAGAACATTCAGCAGCGACTGTGAAGCATCAGAGATCCGTCTCCCCAAAGCCAGAGGCAGACGAAGGGGCGATCAAAGCCCAAGACCCCAAGAAGGACCCCGGGCCCAGAGTCCCCAGGGCCACCCGAACAGGACGAGCCACTCGCCCACTCCCCAGATCCGACCAAGGGGAAGAACCGGACGAGCTCCACCAGCGGCCACATACAATGACCCCCGGGGGGCCAACAGCGACAAGCCCACAGGCCCCCGCCGGAGCCCGCTGCACTGACGTAGCCCCAGGCCCGGACACCGAGGCCAGGGGACGCTCACCCCTCAGGCCCAGACCCGATAGGACCAGAGGACCCGAGCCCCATCAGGCAGCCACCAGGCCGAGCCGACACACGCCCAAGCGCCCAACCCCCGAAAACGACAGCAAGGGCCCCCAGCCCGCCCGCAGGCAAAAGGACACCCACCCGGGGGCCACGTGGTAGGAGCGCAACATCAAGTAGCCTTAGATGTAGCAGAGAGGGGGCAGTCCAAATCCCAGCCTGACAATTAGACATTCATACACAGACACACTCACTCATACCCACCCTCATCCTCACTCACACAAAGACAAACAATAACGACACGTTCCATTCATAATCCCGATGCACACTCTATACCCCCTAGGTCCAGACGGGGGATGGATGAGTTAAATCAATGGTCTACGCAATAGGCTGGTATATGGAGAAACCACTAGAAAAGCTTAAAAATGTCAGTATACACTAACAGGCACGTCTCATTACTATATGGCAGTTAAACACTTCCATAACTATCTGTATACAGCGCTTGTTTGTTACATTCAATTCAATTAAAAAACACTTTATTAATCCCAGAGGCTGTTGTTCATCCTTATAGATGCTGATGGCTGTGGACAGGAAGGATCTCCAGTAGCAGTCGGTCTTACAGCAGATCTGAAGAAGCCTCTGACTGAAGACACTCTGTTGTTGTATGACAGACTGATGAAGAGGATGCTGAGCGTTGTCTATAATATGCTGGTGAAGATTCTCAGTCGTCCAGGACATGATAAATCAAAAAGGCGTTCAATTCAAGATCAACTGGACTTTATTTGTAACAGAAGACGTTTCGCTTCTCATCCGAAAAGCTTTATCAATTCAATGAACCAGACTGTGTGTGCGTGTGGATTTATAACTATGTTGTCTATAATAACTATGTTGTCTATAATGTTCTTCATTTTATGAAGAATCCTTCTTTGGACAATCATCTCCAAAAGGTTCTAGAGGAGTCCCCGGAACTGAGCCAGCCTTCTTCATGAGCTTGTTGATCTTTTTTAAGTCACTTGCTCTGGTGCTGCTACCCCAGCAGATGATGGCAGAAGAAATAGTGCTCTCTACAACAGACTTGTAGAAGATATGCAGCATACAGTCTTCTTGTAGACGCTTCACTGTTGCATTTCCAGTCCAGTCTGTTGTCCAGGTGAACCCCAAGGTATTTATACCTGTACTTCTCCACCACATCACCTACACTTCTTCTCCTATGGAAATAAGCTTGGACCTGTTTCTCCTGAAATCTACAATCATCTCCTTTGTTTTGTTCACATTCAAGATGAGATGATTGTTTCCACACCATGCCACAAAGCGGTCCACCAGTTCCCTGTACTCACCTTCTTGTAAAGGATTATGAGGAGGTCAATATTAATACTGACCTCTTTGCCTTAATTAATTTACTTATTCAGATTGAATAGTAATTTCACGGATTCTTTTCTTTTTCAGTTTACCCAATATTTCTGTGATCTTTATGATGGATAAATAAACAGAGCTATAGAGTGACAATGGACACGTTAACTTAGTTGGTATGCCAGGCGACACTACCATTTATTTAAAATAAATCACTAAATTAACACCATTACACTTGATTGATATGATTTCACTTTCTTTCAATTTGATACGTCAGCACACTTAAATTCAACACAACAGACTTCAATACTGGATGTTAACATATTTAGTCTGTGGGCTCTTTAGCTTAAAATAGTTTCCAGCTTAGAATTGAGGGAAAGGAGAATAGGAGGAAGATGGTTTAAAGGAAATTATCGTGAGCATGTTACCAAAGTGACACTTCTCCTCCGACTTCTGCTAAAATCCAGGTACGTTTGTAAACAGCTCTTTACCTTTTGACGACAGCCTGGTAAGAGAGAAGACCTTGTAGCTTTTCAGATGCACGGGTCCTTGTGGGAACCAGTACCTTCGAGCAGGGTATTCGTTTACGTTTCAACGTCTCCTGGTTTTCGCGTTGGTCATCAGAAAATGTGTCAGCTTCAGGCCTCTGACTTCAAGATAACTATTCCATGAAGGAATAAACAAAGTCTTGAGCTTACGCTTGTTCGAAGTGGATTCATAACAGCATGTTATACAATCCTTAGCTGAATGACTGTCCTTGGCGGGTGACAGGCATTCATTCAGCTCTTTGGGACGTCTTCATGTCTTTGAAGCTCCCAGCAAACTCTGACGTTCCAGCAACAGCTTAGAACTTAGTACCGGCTCTGAGAGGAGAGCGACTTGTTTCTTTTTCATTGGTCCACTTGTTATCACTATTCAAGGTGAAATTCAGCGCAGAGAAGGAAATTGTTTAGGAAAAGTATCTGAGTGAGAGACTTTCAGACGCTAGATGAGAGTTTTAGCTTAAACTCGACAAAAACAATTTCAGTGTAAGTCAGTTTGACATTTTAGCTGAACTTTGACACCTTTTCACTTGCAGAAATGACACATTGATGTTTCACATTTAAAGAATAACAGCATATAACATATATCATGAAAATGACAAAAGTTATTCTTTTGATTACATTAGAATAAAATCAAAGATAGAAATAGTCTCTTTTGATGACTATATTCTCAGATTACAACTAATGGAATGATTTTGTGGTAAATGTCTTGCTTTACTGAGAGGTCAGTAAAGGTCATCACTGGACAGTTCAAAAACCTTAGTTTGACCCTGGGTAGGTCCACTACATCTCCCCCCTTTTGGAAGCCATCGCCAGTCCTTGGGGATGGGGTCCAACACGAAAGGAAACCTTGAACTGTCTTTGATCTTGAAGCAATCCAGTAAGTGGAAAAGAAAAATCAAAAATTATAATCCCATAAAGTTTTTGGAAATTCCATACTGTTCGGAGGTAATCCCATTGCGAAAAGCTTTTAATCCTTTGGAAAACAAAGTCTGTTAACTCTTGGAAAACAAAGTCTGTGATCCACAGCGGTAATTCCACAACGGTTAGTTTTGTCGATTGATCAGCAACAATTGTTTTCATAATCAGCATGTAGAGGGGATCCCTCGATTGACGCAGAGGAGGCGACCCTTGGATGGAGGCTGAAGACCAAGCGTTGGAGCTGCAGGTCCCCACATCGAAGGTTGTTGGCTGGTTGGCTTCCAGTCAGTGCCACTCTGGTTCTATGTGTCATGCAATTATGTGGTTTTTTAGGTGGGCCTATGATTGGGATTTTACATTAAGCCTTACCTATATGCACCTGGTATGTAAGCTATCATGGTTTAGATCAGCTACGATTACCAATTAAGGGGTGGATCAATTCTGTAAAATTAGAAATAGGGATCTATACCTATAAAATTTTGGAGGGCTTCTGTAACGAAGGCCTCTAATTCCAAACTATTCCTCCATTCATTACTTAGTTTAGGTTAAACTAAAATAGAAAAATGAAATATAGTTTGATCTAAATGTCTGTTGTCTTTTAGACGAACGACGTAGGATTTGGTATTCCTAATAAATTTTGAAGTCTATGGCGAGACTCATCAAAATGAATAGGTAATCTAGAATAGAAACGATCGAATCGGTTCAATTTAGAAATTGTGAGGTCAATGTAGTTTATGGTACCTTGAGTAGCTTTAAACTACATTGACTCTTCGACGATTGAGATTTAACAAAACGAACTGCATGTTGGCATAGTTAAATCCATCTCATTCATTAACCAATGTTAATACAAAACCTTTTTGGCTGGGAGTGTTCAGAACCAAACAATATCTCAACTAATGACAACAGTAATGACTAAACAACAAGGAAACAACGTTTCACTGCTTCGACACACTCTTGTCGTCAGATTCCAAAGTGCAACACACAAGAAAAACAGGTCTCAACTTTATGACCGAGGTCAAATTAAATCTCGTGGATTTAAACGGTTGTTAAGGTTAGTTTTTGTTGTGGGTTTTAGGCTTAGCGTTTCTAAGTTCAAATTGGACAATGCGACTTATAGGGTGGGAAATATGGTAGTTTAAACCTGATTAGTTTATTTACTAACTTGTGTTTGGACGACCTTATTATCCCATGAAGTCGGTGAGTTTGTGAGATCTTTGTCTTTTGTGGAGTCATTGAACGCCTTGTAAGGTTTGATCTGATTTCGATGTACCCATTTAGCAATTGGCTCTTTGCGGCCTTTGCTGATTTTGATTTCGTAGACGACTGAGGACACTTTGTCTGTTATCAGATGAGGTCCAGTCCACCTGGGCATTAGTTTGCGGGCGAGAGTTCCGGTCTCGGACCCTCCTTTCCCGGTTGCTGGAGCGAACGTATAGTACCAGACTCTGTCTCCCACTTGGAGTTCATTATGAGAGGCCTTCTGGTCGTAGTACGCCTTGCGTCCTTCAGCGGATCTTTCCAGGTTTTTCTGGGCGAAAGCAAAAGTGTTTCTGAGGTGTACATTCAAATCTTTGTCTTTGGCATGGCCTAACATCACCCCCCTTTGGTCATGGGGGACCACGATCACAGGTGAGGACGTCCGTCCATGGGCACAAGTTAGGATGCCACCGTTTAGTTTAAGCTGTTCGCGCAGCTGAGAGAAGACGGTACACAGGAATCGTTTAGGATTTGGCCAACGTATCTTCTTACGTTTACCTCTTTCCGTGTAATTCAGGTGTGTCACAACTGTCGGCGCAGTCGCAGATGTGCCTGATTGTACAGACTGCGACGGGTCACTGTCGTTGTGTGTGTCTTCCCACTTCTTGACTGAAGAGAGGCTCTTTGAGTCTGTAAAAACTATGTCATTTCTGACTAGTTCTAGACACAAATGTCCCTGAACCAAGGTCTCATCGAAAGCTTGGCTGATAGCCGAATTACCTGTCCCAGAGGACAGTACAGCAACCTCGGTGTGGGGTCCTTGGATCTCCACACCTTTCTCTACCTGTGGTAGGTAATGTGAGTTTGCCCCCTTCTTGTCTGATGAGGGGTCCTCGTAATCTGCAACAATGATGTCCAAGTGACTGTCAGCGTTTGGATGACTGTCATTTTCTGGACTCAGATGCCCTTGAACCAAGGTTTCATTGAAAGCTTGGTTGATTGCCGAATTACCTGTCCCAGAGGACAGTACAGCGTCTTCGGTGTGGGATCCTTGGATCTCAACACCTTTCACTACCTGTGGTAGGCAGTGGTCAGGGAGTGCTGAATGTGTCAGCTCACAGAGGAGGTTCTCTTGTTGGGCCGGAGTTTGGTCCAACTTTTGGGTCTCTTCTGTCTCACCTGTAGTTGAAGGTTCACTTACCGGGCTCTCGTCCTCGGATGAGCAGTCCCTTGTGTCCTCTGCGGTACCTGCGGTTAGGCAGTCTGTATCGCAACTAGGAAGCACTTTTATTGGCAGGGGTTTTCTCACTGTGCTCCACATTTTCCGTCGACCATAATCTATAATCGCGTTGAAGCGGTTTATAAAATCTTGGCCAACCAAAAATGGGAATGAGTGGCATAGTGTCATTTCGCCAATCTGCATGTGAACCATAGCCATAGCTGTTAGGGTTGTTCTCGTCTCTGCGAGACCCTGTAGCTCAATAGCACATTTCTCAAAGGGTATTTGCCTGTCAACACCGTTAGCGGCGGTCCTCAGCTCCTCGAACAGCTTGGCCGACATAATAGTTATATCAGAACTGCCATCCAGGAGGGCTTCACGCTCAAGGACACCTTCCAGTGTGATAGGCAGGTAAGCTTTCTTAGCCACCCCCCTTTGTATAAAGTTACACAGAAACCTCACAGGTCTTGGCCCACGTTTCTGTTCACGTGTGACTCTGTCTGTGTAATCTTGTTTACTGTCAGCATCTTGTTGGCTGTCAGCATCATGACCTTCAGGATGTTGTTGTGTGTCAGCAATTGGTTTGCTGTCAACATCCATGGCAATGTTGGTAGTAGTGTGCGCTGAGTTATCAAAGACGATGTCACGCATTGTACCAGTTCGGTCATCCTCTGTATCATTCAAGTTTTCAAACAACCAACTTATGTCCACTATCTCCTCAGAGCTTAGAGGTATGTTGCCTTTTTCCTGGAACTTCTGTGACCTTTTGCTACTCCCGGACTGTCCAGTCCGCAGTGCAGGGGCAGGAGGGGCTTGTCCTTGATCTGGGGGTTCCTGTTCGGACCCCCTATTGTGATATGGTTTACTTTTGTGACCATCTTTCTTATCTTTAGGACGTGCGCCCCCCCTTTGAAATCGTTTTATGTACTCTGGGTCTTGTCTGAGCCACTCCGGCTCATTGTTCCAGCGGGCATCTTCATGTCGTGGTTTGTTAGTTTGAAAAACATGTTTTTTCTCGCCTATTTTAGGAGAGGGAGTTGATGAACTTGTCCCTTCCAGCTCCAGCGAGTGGGATTTGACCTTTTCTTGGTAATGTAGTTCACGCTCTGGTTTTGTTTTTAACCAGATCGGGTCATTGTTTTGTCTGTGAGCGTCACAAACATTTACAGCACCCCGTTGTGTTTTTAATTCGCCTAACAAACGTTCGAACTCAAGTTTTTTTCGGTGATCTTCTTCACGTTCTTGAATGCACTTCTGCTTTAATACTTCCAGCTCTTCACGCCTTGATGCGATCAGCTTGAAAGCTTCATCATAATCGTCATATCCCATCTTTGTTTTGAAATTTCTCCAAATTAATGAGAGATGTTTGTTTGAATCAATAAGACGGTATTTATAATAGTGTATGCAAATAAATGCTTTCTTAGCGGTGAGTTATTTAACTAAAACAGCTTTCTGGGTTTGTTCCTGTAATCTATAAACAAGTCTTTCCTTCATTCAGTACCTTTTTATTTATTTTAGGTTTTACCTTCAATGAAAAATATGGTAAGTTAAGCCTTCGTGGCCGTATTAACTTAATAGACCTATTTTTTAAAACAATTACTATTAAACCACGCTTAATGTTTTCTGTCTTTCACTCAACCGCCTTCTTAAAGGTTCAGTCTGCAGTTTCTGTAGAACATCAGCACTTAGAAAAAATTTCAACAAGCAAAGCATTCTGATCCCTCCCCCTCAGAGCCATATATGGCTCTGCCCCCTTGTGGTCTGTTAAAATTCAAATTCAAGCTCTGTTTTTATTGGCTGATTCAAATTCAAGCTCGGTTTTTATTGGCTGGTTACAAACTTTGTTTTTATTGGCTGGAAAATGGCGGGTCACTTTTTCTTTTTAGAAATGCTTATTTACCACCTGGAGAAGCAAGGGGACAATATTTTTTTTTAGTTTTTTTCAGAGATTACTTCTCTAACATCAATCTAGTGACAGAGTGAAGAAATATGTTAAAAATATATTGTTAGAAAAGTTACATATAGCAGCTTTAAAGATTTCAAATAAATGCAATGTTCACACTAAAATGTTAGCAGATTTTGTTTTATTTTGCTCCAAGAGAATGTATTTCAGATTCAGTAAAACTGTTTTGAGTTGCCGCAGTTATCTGGATTGAAAAATGTAATTTTGTTTGTTATTTTAAACTTTTTATTTAAAATAAACTGGAGTCATTAATTGTACACAGAAAAACGTTAAAAATGCCATTTTTAACTAAAAGTGTGCAGTTGTGCACACCAATTCTGTTTAAAATTCAGAGATGTGAAGAGCTTAATGTGGAAATGCTCTATTCTCCATCATTTTTTTTAATTTAATTTGAAAATCAAATAAAAAATGCCCTTTTGAGTGTTATTTTAAATCTCTTCAGTATTTAAAATGAGCATAAATTGTTTGTCTGTACCTCTGTTATTCTAAAATTTGTATTTAGAATAAACAGGAGTTTTTGTTTGCGTACAGAACAATTTTAAAAGCTGGTAATTCACCATAAAAATGCTGACTTCTCATGATGTATTTGAGAAAACTCATCTGTCAACGTCTTTTAACCCACAGGGGGCAGCTTTGAGTCGTAATTTTATCACGAGGAGACTGATTTATTTCATTCAGTATTTAACTGAAAACTACCTTTTAGAGTTAGTTTCTAGTGTGTTCGTGATAAACGCTCGAACTGCGGTCTTGTCAGAGACAAATCTATGTTGTTAGACAGTTTAGATGGCTTTAAATGAGTTTTTAAACTCTCAGTGAAATCTCCGTTTGTCCTGTGAACTGCTTGTCACCCGAAGTGCACCTGGAAATGACGACACAAGTAGGCGGGTCGACGCAGCGCGTCACCAGCTTCCGTTGAGCGAGGCGGAGCTCGCTAAACAGATACGTGACGTCAACCAATCAATCACAGCGTTTGTAGTTCATTCCCAAGCGTTCATGGTGAATGTAGTTTCTTACCTTCGACCAGTGCAGTGCCGGAAATGACGACAAAGTGGGTTGTTCGCAACGGCGTGCGTTCCCACTACAGCGAATCAGCGCTCGCCACGAGTGATTGACAGCTCACAGCTCTCGTTTATCCAATCACAGCTCATAAACAGACATGCAGTACACGTCCTTTTAACGTCAGCTTGCACAGCAGACCACAACTTTATAGACTCTTAAAACAACTCAAACGCTTCAAATTAACTCCCCAAAACCCTGAAACATGGCAATCACATTTAAAACAGGCACAACTAAGCTACGCTCAGTAACCAGCACGTCAACTGTAACACGACACGGACTCCCTCGGAGCCGCGTTCAAGGTCGGTTCCGGTCCACTTTTTCATGGAGCAGAAACTCTGGTCTGAACAGAACCACTATCCGACAACGTTCTAACAGTAATATGCTTCTTTGACCTGCTCTAACATGTAAAATACCAGCACAGCGATCTTTTAGATGTTAATTATAGCTTTCAGGCTTTTGACACGGCGGTCAAACAAAGCTTCGTACAGGAGTCTGTGTGAACTGGACCGGAACCAGAACCCCCACAGACCACGGGCTGACAAAACCTCACCTGAATGCTTCCAACAGCGTGTAACAGAGTTGAAACGATAATAATCTCACAGCTCCAAATGATAAAAACATGCAGAATCTGCCTGTCTTGACACTTCCAGCCAAAATTATTATCCTTAGAGTTTAAAACTTGGATCCTAATATGCAAACATGACGTTACAGTTCATGAGAGACTACAGATTTATCAATAAACTTTCAGAAAACACGTACGAGGGCCACCAGATGTAAAGGATTATGAGGAGGTCAATATTAATACTGACCTCTTTACCTTAATTAATTTACTTATTCAGATTGAATAGTAATTTCACGGATTCTTTTCTTTTTCAGTTTACCCAATATTTCTGTGATCTTTATGATGGATAAATAAACAGAGCTATAGAGTGACAATGGACACGTTAACTTAGTTGGTATGCCAGGCGACACTACCATTTATTTAAAATAAATCACTAAATTAACACCATTACACTTGATTGATATGATTTCACTTTCTTTCAATTTGATACGTCAGCACACTTAAATTCAACACAACAGACTTCAATACTGGATGTTAACATATTTAGTCTGTGGGCTCTTTAGCTTAAAATAGTTTCCAGCTTAGAATTTGAGGGAAAGGAGAGGAGGAAGATGGTTTAAAGGAAATTATCGTGAGCATGTTACCAAAGTGACACTTCTCCTCCGACTTCTGCTAAAATCCAGGTACGTTTGTAAACAGCTCTTTACCTTTTGACGACAGCCTGGTAAGAGAGAAGACCTTGTAGCTTTTCAGATGCACGGGTCCTTGTGGGAACCAGTACCTTCGAGCAGGGTATTCGTTTACGTTTCAACGTCTCCTGGTTTTCGCGTTGGTCATCAGAAAATGTGTCAGCTTCAGGCCTCTGACTTCAAGATAACTATTCCATGAAGGAATAAACAAAGTCTTGAGCTTACGCTTGTTCGAAGTGGATTCATAACAGCATGTTATACAATCCTTAGCTGAATGACTGTCCTTGGCGGGTGACAGGCATTCATTCAGCTCTTTGGGACGTCTTCATGTCTTTGAAGCTCCCAGCAAACTCTGACGTTCCAGCAACAGCTTAGAACTTAGTACCGGCTCTGAGAGGAGAGCGACTTGTTTCTTTTTCATTGGTCCACTTGTTATCACTATTCAAGGTGAAATTCAGCGCAGAGAAGGAAATTGTTTAGGAAAAGTATCTGAGTGAGAGACTTTCAGACGCTAGATGAGAGTTTTAGCTTAAACTCGACAAAAACAATTTCAGTGTAAGTCAGTTTGACATTTTAGCTGAACTTTGACACCTTTTCATTTGCAGAAATGACACATTGATGTTTCACATTTAAAGAATAACAGCATATAACATATATCATGAAAATGACAAAAGTTATTCTTTTGATTACATTAGAATAAAATCAAAGATAGAAATAGTCTCTTTTGATGACTATATTCTCAGATTACAACTAATGGAATGATTTTGTGGTAAATGTCTTGCTTTACTGAGAGGTCAGTAAAGGTCATCACTGGACAGTTCAAAAACCTTAGTTTGACCCTGGGTAGGTCCACTACATTCTTGTCCATCTCTGATACACCCGACCACTGCAGAGTCATCTGAATATTTTTTGCAGATGACAGGAGTCTGGTTTGTACTGGAAATCTGAGGTGTAGAGAGTGAAAAAGAATGGTGCGAGTACAGTCCCCTGTGGTACTCCTGAGCTCCTGACCACCTGGTAGACACACAACCCTTCAGTCTCACAAACTGTGGTCTGCTTGTCAGGCGGTCTTTGATCCAGGTGATTGTTGAGGCCTCCACCTGAGTCTTCTGGAGTTTCTGACAAAGCAGATCAGGCTGGATTGTGTTAAATGCACTGGAGAAATCAAACATGACTATCACATTGTTGTCTGCTTTTTCTAGATGACAGTGAGTTTGTTGAAGCAGGTGTATGATGGCGTCTTCAACTCCAAGTCCACGCCGATAAACTGCAGTGGGTCCTTGTATGTGCTTTTTGTTTAGTCAGGTGGGCCAACAAGAGTTCCTCCAGGACCTTCATGATGTGGGATGTCAGGGCAACAGGTCTATAGTCATTGAGGACCAGGGGTGGAGAAAGTACTCAAACACTGTACTTCAGTAAATGTTGACAAACATACTCTAGTAAAAGTAGAAGTACCATATTAATGTTTTTACTTAAGTAAAAGTAAATAAGTACTTGCTTTTAAAAATACTTAAAGTATTAAAGTAAAAGTACTTGCTGAATGTATTACCTAATGCAGTGGTGTACAATATCATTAAGTGTGCATACGTCTGGTCTGTATATTTTCTGTAATACATTAATACACATTAATTCACACTTGGACTTGTGATTCTGTGCATCAGAATTTCAGGGATGACATGCAAAGTTAAATGTCATTAAGCAAAATAAGAAAGAGGAATGATTATACCGTTGAAAGTTTTTATTTAACACAAAGTAAAAACCAGTGCGTCATTTTAACTGTAGTAAACACATTTCAGTAAGAGTTTGACAGAAAAAAAGGAGCATTAGAAGGAACAGGCTCTGATCATTTCAGCTCCAGTTTGTCGTCAACTCTAGTTAAAATACTGTCTAGTCAACCTTGTAATGGGTCAATAGTGAACAATATTTTAACTTCCTGACACCATTTTCAAAACTTGGACCCAAGTGTCGAAACATTTGGAGACATCTCTTGTCGTCTGTCCTAACATCCCATGAACTGACATAAACATATTGCAGCAAGAATTTCTTGTTGAAGTTCAGAAGAAGTTGGTTTTCAAAGTTTTTTGAGTCCAGTCTGGCTCTTTAGGGAGAGAGAATCAGTCCTGCTGTACTGAACAGTCTTTCAATAATATTTCAATAGTCTTTCAATAGTCTTTCAATAATATTTCAATAGTCTTTCAATAGTCTTTCAATAATATTTCAATAGTCTTTCAATAAGGCCATGGTGTGTATCTTCTGGCCTAATCTCTGTGGTGGAATCCATTTTGGGTGTGTTAGTGGTGCTGTGGGTGCTCCCAGGTACATGTAGAATATAAGTCATTGGTCCAGCTCTTCTTGAAGGTGGGTCCAACATTATCTGTCCACTTTGCAGTGATTCAATGGACCAACTCTCCTCTCGACATCAGTTCTTTCAAACTAACGACAAATCAAAAAACTGCAACGTGAATGTAACTTGTAACTCAACAATTATAAGAAATGTAGTGTAGAAGAAGGTACAGATACTTCGTCTACAATGTAGTGCAGCAAAAGTAAATGTACCCACATTTAATTCTACTTAAGTAAAATACAGATACATGAAAAATGTACTTAAGTACAGTACCTAACAAAGTACCGGTACTTGTACTTAGTTACATCCACTGTTGAGGACTGATGTGTGTGTTTTCTTTGGGACTGGAAGAAGGCAGCCTGTTTTCCACAACACTGGAACCTTCTCCTGCAGACTAAGGTTGAAGAGGTGCTGCAGAACCCCACAGAGCTGCTCTGCACAGACCTTCAGGACTCTGGGACTGACAACATCTGGACCTGCAGCCTTATTCTGGTTCAGTCTCTCCAGCTGCTTTCTCACCTGACATGGGGGAGGCAAAGGAGGTATCAGCATCTTCTGGTTTGGTTGATGACCAACATGTAGAAGAAGAAGGGTCCATGACCGATGTGGTAGTATTTGAGGTGTGACAGGACAGCCCTGGGTCAAAGGAGGGTGGTGTGTCTGTTTGGCTGTGGGAAAGAGGAGGATGCTGAGCTTGTTCCTGAACTGAACCTATTGAAGAACGTGTCCATCCTTCTGATCCTCCTTCTGCTTGAAGCCTGTGACCTTTTTCATCCCTGACCACACCTCTCTGATGTTGTTCTGCTGCAGCTTGCTCTCCAGCTTCCTCTTGTACACCTTGTTTCTGATCTTGACTTTTAGTTGCTACTGTGTACTCCTCAATAACTCCATGTCTCTCTCCCTGAAGCTTTTTTTTTTCTGGTTTAGCAGTTCCTTCAGGTCAGTGGTGATCCAGGGTTTGTTGTTGGGGAAGCATCGCACTGTTCGCTTATCCAGTGAATTATTGTGGAATTCTGTACTTTCTACTTAATGTTTTACTTCGATACTGTTTTATAAATTATATAGCATGTTTTTAATACAAAGCCAACTGTTGTGTAAAGTTTATTGTACACTTATTCAAATAAAAGCATCAGAGAAATTTGGAAATGTTCACTTAAAAATCAAAATAAATGGACAATTTCATTGTATTGTACTAACCGGTGTACTTTGGTTTCTAGCACAGTACTGTATACGCACTACAAAAATGTAGACTACACCACTGGGTTAAATGCAGAGCTAGTTTTGTTAATGTATGTATGTATGTACATACAATGCTGACAATATATTGTGAAGCAGTGTTGTTTGGATTTTTTAAATTGGATTTATTAATTTATGTATTTATTCCTCTTCATCAGACTGTCATACAACAACAGTTTTCAGTCAGAAGCTTCTTCATATCTGCTGTAGACAGACCGCTACAAGAGATCCTTCCTGTCCACAGCCTTCAGCATCTAGAACAAATAGCATCTCACCCAGCACGCACCCTTTTTGCCCCATTCCCCTCAGGAAGGAGGTTGTAGAGCATGAGCCCACTAGACTGAGGAACAGCTTCTACCCTGAGGCTGTTAGACTCATGAATATATTATCACTGTTTCATGAATATATTATCACTGTGAAAAAACAAACAAACATGTTGCTTATTTAGAGCATATGAACATATACTGTACAGTGATAACACATAGCACATTTTTATTGTATTGTGAAGCATTTTTGTTGTATTTAATGTATTTATTTAAAATATATATATTTAAAGTATATTTACTGTACCGTATATATATATTTTCCTCTTCAGACTGTCATACAAGTGTCCTCAGTCAGACGTCTTCAGATCCGCTGTAAGACAGACCGCTACAAGATCCTTCCCAGCATACTTTTTGCCCCACTCCCCTCAGGAAGGAGGTTGAGCATTAAAACCACTAGACTGAGGAACAGCTTCTACCCTGAGGCTTTTAGACTCATTAATTTCTAACCAGGATAATCACAGTGAAAAAAATGTACATAATGTTGCTGCTGCTGTTTCATGTTGCTGTGTTCACTCATATTCATATTGTTGTTCAGCTGTTTTTTATACTACTAGTACTCTGCATATGTTTAGTTTTTCTTAGTTCATATCTTAGATCTTATTACTTTTTCTTTTACTACTTTTGTTGGATGTAACTGGGACTGTGTACTCGCTGTGCGTATGACAAACTAAACTAATGAAACCACGATGAGTTACATTTAACATCCCTCTGGGATTAATAAAGTATTTTAGAACTGAATTATTGCATGTTTTTTTAGATAACTGGCAATTCTGCAGAAATAGTATAATGAAGAAATAAGAGCTTTCTGATGTCCAACAACATTTTATTTATCAAGAGTGAAATTTACAACTACCAGTATTTAACAACTTTTTATGTACAATTAACTATTTACATAGATAACCAGGAAAATCACTGGGAAAAATCACATCACGCTGCTGATCTGTTTCATGTTGTTGTGTTCATTCATACTCGTCTGTTCGACGTAGTTTTTGTACCACTAGTACTTAGTGTATTTTTAGTTAATGTTTTTCTTTTACATTTTAATACTTTTGTTGGATGTAAATGAGACCCTGTGTATAGTTTTGTTGCACCATATGTGCCACATGTGGTGTGTATGACAAATAAGAACCTTGAATTTTGAAATAAACAAAATAGAACAATGAACTATTTACATTAAAATCTAAACAAAAAGGAACAAGAGATTTAAACATTTTTAAAAAGGAAAAAAAAAAAAAGTCTCCTCCTATCTAGCTTTCCTCCTCCTTTAGTTCAGTCTTGCACTCCTCTACACTCTTCCCCCCAGAAGAGGCGCAGTAGGACACACCACCGCTCCTGGTGTGCCCAGTATCCAGCCTCTTCGGCTGCCCACACCTGCTACAGACATATTGTTTGTGCTGCCGCCTTTTGGTGGGGACCAGCTCTCCAGCGGCGACAGCCTCAGCCGCCTTCCTCCTCCTGTACGCCGTACTCCTGGGCACAAGAGGAGGCAGCGGAGCAGGTGTGGTACTCCTGGGTAGAAGAGGAGGCAGCTGAACAGGTGTGGTACTCCTGGGTAGAAGAGGAGGCAGCTGTACAGGTGTGGTACTCCTGGGTAGAAGAGGAGGCAGCGGAGCAGGTGTGGTACTCATGGGCACAAGAGGCAGCTGTACAGGTGTGGTACTCATGGGTAGAAGAAGAAGCAGCTGAACAGGTGTGGTTGCAGCCTGAGGAAGAGTGGCAGCTGGAGACACAGATGGAGCAGGAGGAGGAGGAGGAAGTCCCCAGTTGGAAGGCCCTGGCTTCTCCTCGGGGAGGTGGTAGGGCTGTCTTTGCCCCACCTGAACCAGGGACAGCTCTTCTGGGGGAAGTTCAGCGGCAGCTGGAGCAGGGATGAGCCCGACTCCTTCCTCCAGCACGGTACTCTCCCTCTGCTTCTTCTGATGGTTGAACCTGCAGACACAAAGACAGATTGACATCGGACCGTTGACCTCTGAGTGCATGTTCAGCGAATGAAAAGACTCCAGACTCACCACTGGGAGATGTTCCTTTGATTCAGATTGAAGAGCTGGATGGTTGTCTGAGCCATCAACCTCGAGCTGGCCAGCACTGCCTCCCGTATAGCCAAGTAGTCCGCGAGGACGAGGGACCACCTGGTCCTCACGATCGTGCCCACACGTGTGGTTGCAGGATGCAGATGGCAGAGCTGGATGCAAATGGCCTCCACCAGGCGGTTGATGTCCGGCCAAGTTGCATGGACCGAGTTCACTCCATGTAGGCAGCTGGAAGATGTGAAAAGAAAAGGTAGTGTGTTAGAAACAAAAATGGCAGATGTTGGAAAACTAGCACTTTATAGACTCAAACTAACTGTTTGTGATGTTGCTTCCCATGGCAGGTGGTGTCCTCTCCGTTCGCCTGCCTCTCCTGGTATTTGGGCTGGTAGCTCTGCCTCTTTTTGTCTCGCTCTGACATGCGCTGCCAGAGCGAGATGAGCCGGTCCACCCTTGGCTCACTGATACCGGAATGGCTCCTGACCTCCACCAAGGCCTTGGCCAGATTCAGGACATGCTGGTATCCCGGCAGACCATCAGGACCTAAGACCTCCTTCTGAAACCAGATGGAGAGTAGAAAGACTGCTGTGAGTTCAACAAAATCAACAAACTGCCATCTGTTTGGGCAAAGATGTGTTTCAGTCTTTTAGGGAGGTGAGTAAAGTTCACCTCAGAGTCTGAGGAGTCCTGTGGAGGAGGAGGAGCCTGGCTTCCAGAAGCTTCAGGAGAGGCGGGGGATGGCCCAGACTTGGGTGCACCTGACTGGGATGCTGCCTGAGGAGAAGGGGATGAGGAGTCTGGCGGGAAGACGGTGGGGTCGTCCTCATCCGCTTCTGTCCCCTCATCTACGTCCTCAATGTCAACATCATCCTCATCCGGAGCGTCAGAATCCACGGTCTCCTCAATCACGCGGCCCGTCTGATCGTACAGGTACCCGATCCCGATGAGTTCACCTGAGATGAAGCAGGAAGCACAAAGGAAACGTTGAACAGCTGTTCCTCAAGGTTTGCTTCTGTAGGATAAATTATTTTTCCACATCAGTTACATACCTACCACCAACAGTGAATTTAGGAGGGGCTTTTTTACGGTTTTCTGATTTAGTGATACACACCGTGGTGAAGTTAGTTAGTTTACGACTCCGTCATGTTTTCATCAGCGGGGTTCTCTCGTGTCGTCACTTTTTCAAAACTGCATGTTGCACAATTCTCCCTCGCGCGCTGTTGAACCTCCGCGCGCGACTCGCGCTGCAGAGTATTTTTTTAAACTTCAGTTCAGAGATTTCGCTGTCGTCTCCTCCCCCTGTCTATCCTGAGGTTGTGATTGGCCAAAATGTCGCGCTCCAACAAAGATGTTTTATTATCGACAAGATGCCTTGCTCTGTCTTGAAATCCAGTCAGTGGGAAATAATGCATTCTAATCTGTCACGGGTCTGACCCCCACCCCCTAAAACAAAAACTCATCGGATCTACACCAATCACGTAAATGATATGTTTTGCTTTGAAAAAGGCGAAATTCGCCCAAAGGTGACTAGTTTGCAGGTATGCAGTTACCCGTGTACGCAGCAGGCTTGGTGAAATCCTCAACCAGCTGATGTCCAAGCACCCTTTGGCTCTTCTGGTTGAGGGCGTGTTTGAGGCGGCCACTGTAGGACAGCAGAGACGTCTTCACCTCTGCTGCACTCGCGGGCGCTGCAGCCGCTGCGCGATCCTCGTTCCACCTCACCACTCCATCCACGAGGAACGCCTGAAAGAGATAGTCACGAGCAGCCGTCCCTGAGGAACACATTTATTAATGAGAAACTGGACTCTGCTTGAACTGATGGAAAAAGACACGCGCATCTAATGAGCTGTGGATAATTCCCCCAGGGAGCTGCTTTTACCTGGGATGAAGCGGTTCAGGTGGAGGTGGAAACTCTTGAGGGAGGAGGTTCCCCTCGCGCAGCGGTACACGGGGAGGCTGACGCCGCCTTTCGTCAGTGTCCCGGTCAGTGTGTACAACTGCAGGCCCGGCGGGTCCTGGATGCAGCTGAGGTGCCGTCTCTGCGTTGTCCAGATGTCCTGGATGCGGAGATCATCCAGCAACGGGATGTTCAGGGTGTTCCTGCCTGCTGGTCCCCTGAAGGTGTCCAGGAGGTTCTGGATGAGGTGTGTCAACTGCTCTGCTCCACGCGGCCTGCGGCGACAGTGGAGCCTCCACTCCCCCTCGGAGATCCTCCGGATCACCTCAGTGTCAATCAGGTTGACCATCCCGTGCTTCACCTCCAGCTCGGACCGCTTGGCGTCAATGAGACGGCGGAAATCTTCTGGGTCCACCTCGAAGATGCAGCGAGACAGCTGGCTCATGAAGGTGGGGTAGAGCAGGTGGCTCTTGCAGGTGACACCTCCAGCGAAACGCCTCATGAGGTGCCAAATGTCGAGCCGAACCACGAGGTTCCCCCACTCCTAGAGAGAAAACAGTGGTGGTTGGATGAAGATGTTACAGAACAGTCACCCAGATGAAAATCAGAATTCTTCTCAGTTCGTACATTAAACAGGGCAGCTGTCTTCGACACGCCGTCTCTTCTGCAGCAGTCATGGTCCACGTAGATGACCCGGGGGGGAGGAACCCTGGCGAGTCGATACCGCCTCATCAATCCGACCGCCATGGGCGCCAGGCCCTCGGTCGCCTCGGTGCAGGTGAGGACGCTGTTGAGGACCTGGCCGTGCTCATTGCCCACATTGGTAACACAGGCGGCCGTGCCCGAGGCGGCACCAGCGAGCTTCTTCGTCACCTGAACAGAGACGTGTTGGTGAGTGAGACAGAACCCGCCGTTTACCAGCCTCTACAGCAGGGGTGTCATACAGCCCGGATCCGGCCCGCCAGGGGGTTTAGTCAGCCCGAGAATAAATCAAATTATTTTTTTTAAAGAATAAACGTTTTCTTAAAAATCTGCAGTTCCTATGTGTTCCTAGCCTGGTTAAAACCAGACCCTTGTCCTTCACTTCGCTTCGGACTAGGGTCTGGGACTTCTCCATTGAAAAACGATTCTTGCTGGAGGCGTGGCCTCTGCCTGAGGAACAAAACCATTGGATCTTAGAAAAATTTTGAACAGGGAAAGCATTCTGCTCCCTCCCCCTCAGAGCTCTGCCGAACTTGACATCTGCTCCGCCTCCTGCTGAATTTTCTCTCGCTGCCTGCATATTCTGTGTTTATAACGTTTGAAAAAAATTAAATAAAACCATGTAGCGCTGGTCCAGAAGACCAGAAAATATGCAGGGACTCGGGCAGCAACGTAAAACCCTATTTTAATTCTCTCGTGACAACCGCAGTCATTTCCTTATTCTTTGCACCGCAGCGGAGAGAGAGGAGGAGGAGGAGGGAGGGAGCGATCACTTGACTTTTGGCAAAAAAACAAAATAAAACTCCAGATAAGAGATTAAGAAGGGGAATTTAACACATTTGTGTCAAATATAAAACAGTCCTGCATCGCTTTGCATCGCTTTGAATGAGAACATGCGGCTGCTCGCTGGCTCTGGCTGCGCTGGGACAGGTGGCACTCAGCGGAGAGGAGGGAGCGATAACTTGACTTTTGGCCAAAAAAACAAAAGAAAACTCCAGATAAGGGATTAAGAAGGGGAAATTAATACATTTGTGTCACATATAAAACAGTCCTGCATCGCTTTGCATCGCTTTGAATGAGAACATGCGAATGCTCGCTGGCTGCGCGCTGGGACAGGTGGGGGCGTGGGTTAGGGGCCAAAAACTCCGCCCCTTCTGTTCTCTGATTGGTCCGGTCAAAAATCTACCGGAGAAATCGTTGTCTATGGGAGAAGTCCCAGACTGAGCAGTGAAGGAAATGAGAATTGAGCGGAGCTGCGTAGGAATGGCGAGGGCCAGGCTAATGTTGTCCGCTAGAGGCGATGCGTTTTAGTCAGTTCTTATGTTGTCCTACTCAAACACAGTGCCTCTAGGACACAGAGGCGCTGTGTTTTGGTCAGTTCAATCGCTTTACCCACTTTTTCTCTTGGAACGGGCAGTCTGGCACCCTCATCAGAATGTCCTTGTCAAAAAAGAGAAATGTGGACACAGAGTGTCGGATTTTTCAAGAAAAATGGACTTCTTCCTATACGTTCACGGAGGTGAATGGGAAACCCATGTGCCTGGTGTGCAAGCAGCAGCGTTTCTAAGTTCCACAAAACTGTTTGTTGACTAAGAGTTTAAAACTTTGTGCAATCACGGTGATCAGTTTTTTTTAATGTGTAATGCACTTAAATAAATGTTAAACTGAGTAAAAAGACAATTTAATGTTAAGATTTTTATAAATCATTTCTTCTTCGCACTGATACAAAGAAAAAAGTGGACTTACTGTTCGTTCTATGTAATTTTGGAATGAGTTTACTGGTCTGGCCCCCTTGCGATCAGATTAAGCTGTATACGGCCCCCAGATCAAAATGAGTTTGACACCCCTGCTCTACAGTCTGACTGAATCTCTGACCTTCTTGGTCGAACCCGTCTTCAGGATGGATCCGAAGGTGGACGTGATCCTGGCCTTGTACTCGTCCAGCCGCGCCAACACGTCGTAGCCATACACCGTCCGCAGTAAACCTGGTGACGGTAGAGGTGGCATGGGCGGAGGTGGCGCAAACTGCCGGTCAGAGCACAAGGACATGAACTGCTCGCACACGCCGAGGTAGTGGATTGATCTCCTCATCCAGGCATCCGTGTGCTGCTCCCGCAGAGTGTTGATCAGCTGTTTGGCACTATTGCCCAGAGTGCGAGGCCTGAGCTGTACAACCACTTTCAGGTCACAGGCCAGCCTGCAGGAATGAGACGTCACCAGGTCAGAGTATAAAAGAATAGGTCAATGTGGCGTCCACAGTTGTTGAAGTTGTTTCTTACTTGTACGTGAGTACAGCTGGAAACAGGCAGCTGTAGGTGGGGTGCAGCTGCCTGATGATGCCCTGTGACCACCCTCCGACCTTCTTCTTACATCGACAGCACTCGAGGTACTCAGTGGCCATGAGATACCAGCCGTCGATGTCCAGGACCCTCCGGATGGTCCTGTAGAGCCCAGCCTTTCTCATGGACCCACCACACAAAGGCTGGGGGCAAGTCAGCTGCAGATGCCACATCCTGTGAGGCATCCACAAGAACAGCCGACAAGCAAAGAAGGGGCCGGGGGATGCGGGAGCCTGGTGGTAGACCGGCTGGGGCTGGGGAGGGTACCACCACAAGTCGAGGTCTGCGGTGAGGCGAGACCTCCCCATGTGGTCCCTCACAAACAGCGTCCGGCCGATCCACTCCTGCTGTTCGGCGCTGAGAGCGGCCCTCCAGGACTCAGGCAGCAGCTGCAGAAACAAGACGAGAGCTTCAACATCCCGTTGAGTCTGTTACAGTGAACTGGATTACCGTCTGTTAGCTCACCTCAGCACCGTCAGGAGGCAGTGGAGGGTTTCCTCCAGAGGAGGCGTCCTCCCCGACGGCGGGCTCTGGAGGGCAGTTGGGCTGCTGGGAGGCTCTGTCCACCTCTGTAGCTTCCAGCAGCTCCTGGTCGGTGGGCTCGGGCGTCAGGGAGGTGGCAGCAAGACGCAAATGTCCGGCAGAGGCTGAAGGACAAAAGAAACGTTTCAGTAACAAACTAAAGTGTTTTCTGCAGCACACACTGAGTCAGTCCTCTCTCACACACACACGCACCCAATCACACACAACTGGTGAATAAGATGATGCAGCCGAAGAAGCAAGCATGATTCAAGGTTACAAAGAGCTAGATCAGGGAAGGAGTCTGGCGGGTCGCTACAAGACAAAACATGCAAAGCATTTATTGGACTCGGACTTACTGTTTCACCTCTGGTTCATCTGATCGTTGGAAAATTTGTGAAATATAATGGGAAAATTGCTTATTAATTTTTTATTGTTTTGGTCAACAGTCCAGTCAAAGAGAAATGACGTGGTTGTTACTCACACTTCTCCATGGCAGCAGCAGTAGCTTTCTTGTGAAAATCAACGTAGTCAAAAGGATTTCAACGATGAAACTAGAGAAATTATGAAAAAAAAACATAACAGGGTGATAAAGAGGCTGGATCACAGCACGTCACCCACATCAACTCTAACAACTCTATACGGTCCTTAGCGGCTAACAAGATGGCTGTTAGCCATCTTCTTCCACAGCTGAGACCGACTGCGTCTTTAGCAATATGATAAACTGCTGATTTATTAATGTCGCCACCTCTCTCTGCTCCTCTCATAAAGCTCAGCACGGCTAAATAAGCTTGGACCCTTGGTTTGTTTTAGGGAAGCAGACTAAAAACACTCTGTGTTGCCGTTTCCGATTGGAGGCTCACTTCACTGCAGTTCACAAACACACTGACAAACGTAAAGGCACCTTTCTATCTTATCAAGACACTCAAAAGCTCTTTACAACACAATCTGTGTCCTCATTTATACAACACTCTACTAGATCTGTACAAGGATTAATCAGTATTTTTTTCACATTCGTACAACGATGGGACACACATCTGAGGCAATGAGGGGTTCAATGTCTTGCCCAAGAACACTTCAGCATGTGACTGCTGGTGGAATCAAACCCCCCGCTCTTCCATTGGAGTAGGATTGCTCCAGGCTCTCAGTCACAACCGCCCTCAGCTGAAGAGGATTATTAATTAATATGTGTAAATAAATGTTTAAAAAATAATGTATGTCAATAGATTTTTTTTTTTAGACATTTATTTTTTAGAGTTTCAGCTGGTTGTTAATAAATGTATGAGAACTGGGACAAAGCTTTGACACAAATATATTTTATGGAAAGAAAAATACTGTATATCGATATATATCGTATAACGCGACATATAAATATATCGATATGTTAATTTTGGTCCATATCGCCCAGGCCTAAACCAGGCGGACCAGTTCGGAACGAGGCTCGGTCCAGAAGTGCTGCCGCAGGACGTCGAAGAGAGACGTCATGTTGGAAGAATTATATTTTTATAATTCCCCTCTTCTTTTGGTTTTTATTGGCGGCTGGCAACCAACTTAAGGTGCATTTACCGCCACCTACCAGACTGGAGTGTGGTTATCAGTAGGCATGTAACTGTTGTAATGGCTGTACCGAACCGTTTCGGTACACCACGTTCGGTTCGGTCCAACTGCGTACCTCGGTTATTTTTTCACTCATTAAACGTTCTTAACATGGGAATATATGCACCGCGGAACAAAATTTCCTGGGCGCGTTTCAGCACAGAGCTATTTTCGCGTGGCACGCGCAGCATTTAGCCTTTAGCATCTCGTGCGGTCTCCTGTTTTTGAACGTTATAGCTTTCTTGTTAAAAGACGAGCGCACGCGCAGCTTGTGTGGACTTTGTTTCATGAAGACTCTGCAACAGCTGAGTGCGTGACGCAGCTCTCTGCAGCAGCAACACGTCTAAAACGTGAACGCGCTGGAAACTGTCATCCGAACGTGAACGAAGAGCTGTATTAAAACTACTTCATCCGAACGTGAACAGCAGCTGTATTAAAACTACTTCATCCGAACGTGAACAGCAGCTGTATTAAAACTACTTCATCAGGTAATCAGAGCGGTCCAGAGCAATAACACAAGCTGTATGAGTTTTTAAATCTCGAATCTAAGTCTGAACGTTGTTATATGCGCAGGCTTTAAAGTTGCTGAGCGTCGCTATGAGACATTCATCACGTCAACACTTCAAAAAGTTCAGCTCTTTATGAAAAAACTAACTGATGTTGTCAACAACAAGCCCTGGACCAGATTAAAGCCCTGCCTGCCATGATGATGAAGAGTGAGAGATTCAATTGTTCAAGAGGTATTGTTTTATTATTATCTAAATAATCTTTTTTTTTAAATCATAATCTTATTAACTTGTTTTTTTTTAAATCTCTTTTGTTTTTTATTTCCAGTCTGTGACAGAGGTAAATCCACCTGCAGCTAAGTGATGACTGAACTGAACTCTGAACTGTTCCCACAGTCCCACCAAGAAGAAGTTGTGAGTACAGTAAATACAGCCACACTGCTGCTACTGGACAAAAACTTGATTAGTTAGATTGTAAACAGTCTGTGGAACGATCTCCCTCTTCCCGTCAGACAAGCTCCTTCACTGTCCAGTTTTAAAACTCTTCTAAAAACACATTTTTACTCACTGGCTTTTAGCACAGACTGATTTTGTTCTGCACTGTATTGTTTTTATTGATGTTAATGTTTTAACAACTGTTTTATTTTTATGTGTTTAAATGTTCTTGATTTTATGTACAGCACTTTGTTGCAGCTGTGGTTGTTTTAAAGGGCTCTATAAATAAAGTATTATTATTATTATTATTGTTCTGGTTCTGACTGTTATTGCATTTATTAAGATTTTTATTATTGTTCATATAGTTTTATTGTAGAGTGCTGTTAGTGTTTATTTAAAATATCCAAATGGGTCACTTTTATTTATTACTACAATACAAACATATTTTTGGCATATTTTCAAAACAAACATTTTGTAAGTCTTTAATTTTGTATAAAAAAAAATAAAAAAAAAATTGTACCGAAAATAAACCGAACCGAGCTCTCCTTGCAGTTGAACCGAACCGAAATGTGATTTTAGCGTACCATTACACCCCTAGTTATCAGTATTGTCAGTATATAATTCCCCTCAGTTCTTTTTTCCCAATCCATTCAATGTTTTAAGCTGCATTAATCAAAGGAGTGAGCCTGAACAAGCCAGATGAACAATGTTGGTCCAGGATGAAAACAGAGGAGAGTCCAGTTCATTATTGTAGTTTACAGTTCAGTTAACTTATTTTTTAATAGTGTTCAGTTTATCAGTGTTTGTGTGACATCGTTTGTGGTGTTGAATACATAAATAAAAAATAAACCTGTTGTCTTCATTTTCACTTTAATAACACACATGTTACATATCGTTTAAATCATGTAACTAGAGTCCAGATAGCTTCATTTAGCTCAG
>JBBPBX010034606.1:10381-22069 GCA_038048925.1 Garcialebias charrua
AGATTACCTCTCTAACATCAATCTAGTGACAGAGTGAAGAAATATGTTAAAAATATATTGTTAGAAAAGTTACATATAGCAGCTTTAAGATAACTTACCAAAAGCCCTCTGCGCGCGCCGCCATTTGCAGCTCCTTTTTTTAGCATTAGCTCCGAGGCTAATGATAGCTTTTCCTCCTCGGAGCGGGCGGTGTGCTCCGCTCGTTGCATGCGGCGCTTGTTGGAGCGTGCTTCAGTCCACACACAAAGTTCACAGAATGTCTCCAGTTAATTTATCCGCATGAGGCAACTTTTGACCGGACCCCCGGACCTCAAAAGTCATTAGCTCCCAACAACTCCCGCACGCAGATGGTGTCTTCGCCGGCGGTCTGCAAAACAAAAGGCTTAAAAAAAAAAAAAAAAGAAATCCGCGACCGTGACGCGAACCCGTGTCCTTCGGATGACGAGTCCGGTTCATTACCTCTGGGCCAACCGTGCAGTTGTGCAAAAATAGTCTTTCATCGTATAAGAAATAATCACAACCACCTACATTTAGAACGCTGAAGTTTTGATTAGATTTTGATGAAGTGAAAGGTATTCTTAAAATAAATAAGTTGCTAATCTGAAAATATATCGATCAGTGGTGCTTGATGGCTCTTTTTTATTACTCATTACGCGAAGAGAGTGTGTGTGTGCACAGTTTTCTGCCGGCTTCGCGTTGGGAGCGATATTACACTAAAAATTGAACTAAAACGTAAAAATAACAATTATAAAGTATTATTATGTCGATGTATATATCTAGTCTCACCCCGATTTCTCCGAAACAAAAGGCTTTAAAAAAAAGGGGGGGGGAAAAAAGATGCCGTTGACGGGACGCGATCTCCGCTCTCCTGCGTGGCGGTCAAGTGTCGTAACCGCTCAACCAAACTGACAGTTGTGCAACAGTAGTCCTTCATCATATAAGAAACAAGTCCAAACCGCTAGAGTGTGTGTGCACAGTTTCAACGAGACAGAGTTCATTCAAACAAGGTAATAAAACATTCTGGTTTTACTCGAGATGTGCTGCATGGCTGGAGCAGGGCAAACCCCTAGCCCCCCATGGGCTAAATAAATGAATAAATGACCGCCAGGTCAGCTCCTAAACCGCTAGGCAACCGTGACATCTTTTATACTCAAGTGGGTGGAGCATCACCAGGGGTTGCTAGGTGAGGGGCTGGACTCAGGTTTGAGGTGATTGGCTACGGTTTGTGACGTCACAAACCGCAGGAAGTGTGAAACGGAGCGTTTTTAATCACAGACAAATAAATCTACTTAGAGTAAATAAACCACTGGGTGCATTTTTTTGGCACAAGGACTGTTTTTTTATGAAGTAAATACCCAAAGTTTAGTAAAAAAACATTAAAAAGTGAATTTTGCATGTGTGGTCCCCTTTAAAATCGTTTGGCAGATGCACTAAAACATTTTTATTTGTCCTTCTGTACTACAAAAAAACCAGAGCCACCTCTGTACTCTTTAAAACATTTTATGAGCAAAATTTAGCATCCTTCACACCCTTCACGGGTGCTGTTACACGCCGTTCCTCCATGGCCTGTAAAACAAACATCTGCGGTTAACATTATGAGAGCGATTCATCTGGAAAAAAAGTCAGACAAGCGGTGGTTGGAGGACAAGTGGTCCATGGAGGCCCTCCACCTGTCATACACAAGGCTGTTTGATGTATTCATCGTACCATTAAAGGAACCTGAGTCCTGTGTTCCTTTGTAGTGCTCCTCGGAGGCCTTGTCCTGAGTGGCTGTACCTCTTGTTTATTGTAGACACGAGATACAATGAGAAGGACATCGTAGCAGCCCTGCTGAAACAGTTAAAGGCCTCCAAAGACACCAGCATCTCTGTGAAGAAGCCTGAGGATGAGAATATTGGCTTCACTAATTATGGTAATGTAATGTGGATTTAGCAGGAATGTGTAAGGCTTTATAAAACGAAACGGTTATTTATGACATGCTTTAAGGTCTTACGTAGGAAATCTCAAAAAGAAAGCTCAGCATTCTTAAGCAAACCTTTTATTATTACTATTATTATTATTATTATTACTTTAGGCCTGTCCAGCATCCCCTTCTTCACCACTACTACCACCACTACACCGGCCGTCACCACAGCTGCCCCTATCACCACAACCAGACCTCCGGCGACCTCCCCCTACATCACCCGCCGCCCACCAGGCACCACCCGCCGGCCCTTCGGTGGCAGGCGTACAACCACGACAGCAGTCCCGGTCACCACGCCACGCCACTCCATTACCACGACCACGCTGCCGCTGACCACCGTTCGAAAAACGCCTCAGCACAAGCCCTGCGACTCCCACCCCTGTCTCCACGGGGGCACTTGCGAGGACGACGGCAATGACTTCAGCTGCAAATGTCCTGCTGGACGAGGAGGGGCTGTGTGCGAGAAGGGTGAGCCAGACGGAATTAGATATTTATTTTCATTAAATATGACTTTTTTAATACAGTTTAAGTTTTAGAATCAGAATAAGCTTTATCATTGTACCAGGATTCAGTAAGTTCATACAGCTGTCCAAAAGATGGGCGTAGTGCACATTGCTGCTGCTATAATAGCGCCGCCCCTTATTCTTTATCAGAACACTTTTCGATAGAAATAGGTAAGAGCCATGAGGATGGATAGTGGTATTACAAAAAATATCTCTTCACATCTTGTCCTATCAGGACACGATTTGAGACATCAAAAACTCTACCAGCAAACACATTTATAAACATGATTACATGCATTTGACGTGAAGGCATTGAGATTTGTCCATGAGCACTTTCAGATAGGCTACAGTCCTGATGTTGTTCAGCCAGCAGTTCTGATAAGACTGCACAGAAGTTCTCAGAGGTGCAGGTGGGGGGCATTGCGATAGACAAAGCTTTTTCCCTAGTTACCCATGTCCCAGGAGAAATTTGATAGTCTGCTTTTATCCGAGGCCAAATGAGGGAGTCAGATTCAGATAAGCCACAATTGTTGATTTTCTTCAGGTAGACAGTTTTTTTTTCTTGTCAGTCTTGAGTCCTGCTGGTACTTTCCCAGTCCAAAATGGCCAGATGTATGGGTCACTCCACTGATCCATGTTGTGAGCCTTCCTTTAGGTCAATCCCAAAATGCTGGCGAGTCCTAGAAGCCGCAGGGTGGCCTGCGATTAAAAATCTGATCTCACTTAAAATTCATCCATCCATCAATTTCTTCCGCTTATCCGGGGTCGGGTCACGGGGCTAGCAGCCTAAGTAGGGAGGACCAGACTTCCCTCTCCCCAGCCACTTGGGTCAGCTCATCTGGGCGAATCCCAAGGCGTTCCCAGGCCACCTGAGAAACATAGTCCCTCCAACGTGTCCTTGGTCTTCCTCTGGGTCTCCTCCCGGTGGGACATGCCCGGAACACCTCACCAGGGAGGCGTCCAGGAGGCATCCTAACCAGATGCCCGAGCCACCTCAACTGGCTCCTCTCAATGTGGAGAAGCAGCGGCTCTACTCTGAGTCCCTCCCGGATGACTGAGCTTCTCACCCTATCTCTAAGGGAGAGTCCAGACACCCTGCGGAGAAAACTCATTTCAGCCGCTTGTATCCGAGATCTCGTTCTTTCAGTCACAACCCAAAGCTCATGACCATAGATGAGGGTGGGAACGTAGATCGATCGGTAAATTGAGAGCTTCGCCTTTTGACTCAGCTCTCTCGTCACCACGACAGACCGGTACAGCGCCCGCTTCACTGCCGACGCTGCACCTATCTGCCTATCGATCTCATGTTCCACTTTAAAATTCATCTAACTAAATAATAATTCTTACCAGTGCAGAGAACAAACACAATTCTCCACCGAAACACGTATCCTTTACACATGTTTTTTTGAAACCCTAAGCATTTACTCACCATTAAACCAGCCATTTCTTTTAGTTTATAATTACTGCAAACTACAACATTAAGTGCTTTAACCCATACAAAGGCAGTAGAAGCACACTATTGTAATACAAACAGATTTTATGAAATCAGAAATTCATGGTAAAGAACACGGCCTATAATTCTCGTGTCATGCTTTAGTTTGCTGTGAGTGCAAGGTACCCTCAGTGGCAGTGATGACATTCAGTTAGCGCCGATTTATGTAAATGAAAGTTTTAAGTGCTCACAGATGTGAATTCATAGGGCGATTTAAAGCCTGAACAAATTACCAGCAGCCAGAGCCTGAGAGAAAATGTCAGGTTTATGCTTTTTTATTTTTCAACTCAAGAACAAAGAAGTCAGGTGCGATGGAGTCAGACAGCTCTCAAACTCATCTCTAGTGGTTCAGATAGTTTCAGCATCTCATTAATGCACAACTACTGAGTTGTCACTAAAAGTAACATCAAACCCAATCAGCTCCTCAGAGAAAATCACAAAATGAGGAGAACTTTTTGATAAACACATTTTTTGTTAGTGTTTTTTCGTCCCACTTACCCTACTTTTGGGATTTGGAGGAACAAGTAGCGACCTTACGCAGCTGCATCTTTAGATAATTGACACTAATTGCTTTGATGGGGATTAGATGATGAGAATTGCTCTGTGTCTTTGAATCAGAGTGGTTAACTGAAATCACACACACGCACAAGCACACACACACACAGCCTCCCCCAGATCAATCAAGTCATTAGAAAACAGGGAGCTCATCGGCGACCATTCTCCTCAGAGAAATGGGCAGAGACAGATGGGCCGAAGACAAAAAATGAGGCTTGGGTAAAATTATATTTGTTGAGTGGCTAAAAAGCAAATCCATCTTGTAAACACGTGTGAGAGTCCATGAACCTGAGAGTGGGGGGCGAAAAGGTTCCTCTCAATTTCTTCCTTTTTGTAAAACTCCAAAAGCTTTTTGGTAAATGATTACCGGTACTCCTGAAATAAACTGATGGACTGGCTGTGTTCCCTATCAAGACGCAGTCACTCATCACCGCCACTCATGCGTAATTATGCACATTAAACTTCTGTTAGGCTGAGATAAAGCAAATCACATGGTAATTACAGAATTGGCTTTTTATCCTCATTCCTCTGCAGTGATCAAATACTTCATCCCATCGTTCGGCGGCCAGTCGTACTTGGCTTTCCCGACAATGACCGCCTACCACACGGTCCGTATAGCCATGGAGTTCAGAGCGTCCGAGACGACCGGCCTCCTCCTCTACAACGGTCAGATGAAGAAGAAGGACTTCATCTCTCTGGCTCTGGTTAACGGCAGAGTGGAGCTCAAGTGAGTGTTGGCTCAGCTAAGAGGCCCATCAACCTTGGTATTTATTGATTCAGCTGTTTTTTGACAGATTAAATTTAATAGGTGGTTTTATCCTTCCAATTCATCCTTATCACAAAATGTCATGAAGCATTAATGATCCCCATGAGGGAGCAGGGTCATTGCAGCAGCAGCAGCTGGGAGAGGATGTAAATAAGAACAAAGCAAAGAGAACTAAAGATAATGAGGCAAATTATTACATTGAGTTAACATGTGGAAAACAGCAGTGCTTCCAAATAGATAAAGATATGGGGACTTCTGGACAATTTGCAGGTTAAAAGGTGGTATGCCGAAACTGATCGAAGCTGTAGGTGCAATGACAAATTGTGTAATAAACTTTTAATTTAAAAGATCTGAGATCAGTGATAAGTGGTGTTTTCATCTATAGTAAAGTCTCAGTCTTTTTTTTTTTTTTTTGGCACTCTCAGACATAGGAATAAAAAAACACTTTGGGCTAAATTTGGTGTACCATATTTTTTGCCCTATAAGTCACATATTTATTGTTTTGTCTTTTGTTTTTGCATAATTTGCATGTCCCGCGACTTATAGGCAGAAGTGACGTATTTATGGATCCCCCCCATATTTATAAACCAATTTTTGGCTGGGATATGACCGTTTTCATTCATTCTGACTGAAATGTTTGAATACTACCATTTTTCAGCCACTAGATGGCACTCGAGTAGTAAGGCATTCTGTTGTATCATGTAATAGATAAAAGTGGCTATTAATGACAACTTCAAAAAGTTCAAGACAAAACCAAGTGGACTTTACTTTATACTTTATTGTTTTTGTCTTGAACTTTTTGGGATTTAGCATGACTGAGAATCTTCACCAGCTATTAATGACACAATTGGCCTGCCATAACCTGCCACCTTTGTTATACTCGCTACTTGGAGCAACTGTCAAATCGGCTTCATTTCGCTTCACCGCCCTGGCGAAATGCAGCTAATTTGACCATTAAAGTGCATTTATTAAGTAAAAGTTCAACTGAGACACACCTTTACTATAAAGTTGAGCAAACAAATAGTTGTTTTTAGGTGTTTATCTTGTTAAATTTCAAGGAAACACACAGCAACTCGTCCCTCTGTGCATTCCTACTTCCACGTATCAGCTTTTAAAATGCAGCTAATTTGACCATCAAAGTGCATTTATTAAACAAAAGGTAGACTGAGACACACCTTTACTATAATTTTGAGCAAACAAATAATTGTTTTTAAGCATTAATCTTGTTAAATTCTTCTTAAAGTCCTCCTGTGAACGCCCCTGCGGCTGCCATTTGGCAGCCAGTCGATTTTTGGCTCAATCTGAGTTTGGCCCACATTTCCAGGTTGTCCGCGGTGACGCATAATAGATGCGACGTATACAGCAAAGCAACATATTTATGGATTTTTCCACTTTATTGGACCTATTTGGACTGATGCGACTTATAGGACAGAGCGATGTGTATGGCGGAAAATATGGTACATGAAGAACAGAACCGGGCATTTCTTCAGTTAAAAACAGACATTCACTCTTATTTAAAGGTTGATCTTGGGTGTCATTCTCCATCAGTATTCTACAGGAGCTAACTCTTGTCCCGGTTGTTGGGTCAGAAACAGTTATCGGTCAACGTCATGGCCCCACATCAACTCAACTGTTGTTAGTGTTGTTCTGGGGTGATGAGCTACTTTTAGTTATGAACAATATACCTTATAATACCGGTAAGTATTATAATTGTACAATTTTAATTAGTCATTTAATAAAAACTAAAACACAGAATGAGCATGCATACTGCCCAAAATATGTACCGGTATATATTTTACAAAAAAAATAAAGTACTGTACCGGTAATATCGAATTGAAAGACATATTTTGGAACAGTACAAACTTGCGTTGTTTAAAAACTTCTGGTTAGTGTATTGATTTTTTGTTGTTGTTGTCTCCCAACAGATTAGACATTTGAAATAATCCACAAGTGTATAAAAGTTGTCACAGTGCACAGACAGATCTTGTATGTTGAACATTTTTCTTCTTTTTTGTCCTGAGGTGCATAGACAAATGAACATTTTAAAGTTGAAATGCTCTAGATTAAATGCATATTAATAACAAACATAAAGTAGAATCCAAAACAGAAAAAAATTGAAGACTAAAAAGACTAGGAAACTAAAAGATATGAAGAGTAGGAAGCTTATCGTTTAAAGATAAACTAAGGCAGGTGGAAATTCGGCTAAAACAACCGGAGGTGCAGATAATGAAAAGTGCATTTTAGTGCATCTAGTTTCACCTTTTGATTGGAGCTGTCAGTAGCAAGAAGACAATTTTCTTTGCCAGGAACCTTCTGAAACACAAAGTATTATAATAATTACAATAATATGATGTATTTGTCTTTCCTCCCACAGGAGAATTTTATGAATAAAGATTATTTTGGAAAAGCAGGGTCTTCAGACAAGATGTGCATAGACTAATTATGGTTTCTTCACCACGTCAGTTTTGGAAGCATTGTTCAAGCGAAGTCTGCTTATCTTGGATTTTAGATTTCACCATGACCCCCTCAAAGCTCTTTCAGCCTCTCCCAACCTGGCCAGGTTAGACTCGTCTATTGAGGATGAAATCAATAGCGAACTCGAGGGGATCATTAGTCACCCGGGCTTTCAAAGAGGTCTCAATTCCAGAAATACAGCCGTGAGATTACCACCCACAACTTTGCAAATCCGAAACATGGGGAGAGAAAATAATTATTTGTGGCAGGTAATTGCTCTCAGGTTAAGCTAATACTGCTGAATGTGTGGGTGCACATACACCACAGCTCTTTTCTATGATTAAATGGCTTTTTTCTCACCAAAACCCCATTAGATAAAAAGGTTGTATGAAAATAGGGGTATGAAAAAAAATTCTAATGAGTAACTGCTGATTTTTAGTCATGCAATTTTGGTGTTATTGTATCTTTAGTCATCCATCCATCTGTTTGTTGAGTAACATTAGCATGTTTCTTTTTTTCTTTTTTTAAAAAGTCTTTATTCATTTCATAACAAAAATAAAATACATAACATGACAATTAACATATCTGTAATTACAAAACATGAAAGGCAGCAGATGAAGAAAAAAATCTTATAAAATCTACTCCTTATTTATCTAATAAACCATTCAAACAAACATTCAAAAAATTGTCAAAACAAGTAAATAACTCGAGCAATATTTCAAATATCTAACACTTTTCATGAAATACATTCATATATATTTTTTAGCATATGGATTTTTACCAGTTTCTTAAATACCGAGATTGACTTAGCTTCCTTAACATCTAACTCCAAACCGTTCCACAGTCTAACACCTTGAATTATGGTAGTTCTTCCCTTCAAACTGGTTCTAATTTGCGGTTTAAGAAAAACATCTTTCCCCTTAAGATTATAATTACTGGATCTTTTTACATAATTCATTTGGATATTAGAAGGCAATGTATTATGATGCGCTCTATACATAAATGACAAGATGTTATAATTCACTTCAAAAACTTCATTTCACAAAATAATATATTTGATGGATGACAATAATGTTTACCTTTGATAATTCATACAACTCTCTTCTGCAATATAAAAATGGACTTTGTAATTGATTTACCAGTATATGCTTTTCCCCAAACATTAACACAATAGATTAAATGTGGCACAACAATTGTATTATACAACAAACACAATGCTTTGTCATTCAGTAGATACCTGACTCTATAAAAAAATTGCAACAGATTTTGATATTTTCATTTTAACTGAATTTATGTGTTGCTTCCATGATAATTTATCATCAATGATGACACCCAAAAACTTTGCCTCATATACTCCACAGATTTCTGAATTTTCAATCTTGAATGAAACATCAGTATTTTTATTTTTTTGCTAAATATATAATTAGTCTTATCCAAATTTAACGATACTTTGTTGAGTCTTTTAGTCAATGTTTGATTATTATTATTTTTTTATGCCAAAGAAAACACTGTCTTGTTTGCGTTGTGAACGAGTATCGATTGTGCATGTCCACAGAGATGACTGAACCCACTCTTTGTCAATCCCCTTTCAGGTTTAACACCGGATCTGGCACGGGCACTTTGATCAGCAAAGTTCAAATCAATCAGGGACGCTGGCATCAGCTGGTTGTAATGCGCAACCGCCGATCTGCCGTGCTCAGCGTCGACAACGAGTCACAGGTGCAGGGTGAAAGTCCTCCGGGCACAGACGGCCTCAATCTCGACACGCAGCTGTTTATTGGAGGGGTGACAGAGGAGCTGAAGCAGGAGTAAGACTGTTTGTGTTTAACGCTGGCGACATGATTATATTGACGATGTTGATCAGAGGATGCTGTAGCGACCTGATTCCTGTAAGTTAAATGTTCAGTGGGATTGATGAATGCAACGTTCTGTCTCCTCAGTGTGAGGGAGCGGACAGGGGTTTCCTCAGGTCTGGTGGGCTGCATCCGCATGCTGGATGTCAACAACCGGATGCTCAACCTTCAGGAGAGCGACGGGGACAGTCTCTTTGGCAGCGGGGTCGGTGAATGTGGGAACAACCCCTGTCAGCCCAATCCCTGCAAGAACGGTGCCGAATGCCAAGTCAAGGAGGCTGAAATGTTCCACTGCAAGTGTCGCAGGGGCTTCTGGGGTAAGACAGCAGCGTATTAAAGTTTCATCGTTAAAAAGACCGTTGCAAACCTTTGAGAAATGAATTTGTGTGTGAAAGCATAGCGGACTTGGAAACACAAGAAGTTGATTTTCTGCAACAATGCAGTTTAAATGCTGAGGGCTGAATGACTGCTGAAGTAGGGGTGCACAATATTGAATTTTTGGCCGATATTATGTTAAAACTTATTCCGCCGATAACGATGCAGATACCGATATTTTATATATGTTGAATGTTATTTATTAGCATTAGTCACCTGTGATGCTGTCTCACTTGTGGAGGCTTGTTCCAGGTTCCTAGCTGCAGTGTAGGATCCTCTGCACTCCTGTGCATGAAGGACAGCCTTTTTAAGTTCAAAGTTTTTGTCTATCCATTGTACCATAAGACTAACCATGCTAACGGGGCTAACACGAAGTCCAAATGTCTGTGGTAAAACTCACCCAATAAGTCGTGCAATCGGCTATTAGCTTCTCAATGACGTCAGAAATGACGATTGTAACTCGGGTAACGTTACGTCGGAAAAATATATCAGACTGCGAACGATGTAGCGAGGTTCAACGTAATCCATAAACTTTTGGAATCTGACATCCTCACCAACGAAAAATAAAACTTCCACACCGCCGACATTTTGAATTTTCCTCTCCGCCGTGAGATTGGGTGATGTCATCACGTTGTGCTGCTGCTACAACATCATCACGTTGTGCTGCCGCTGCAGCAAAAACAGCGCCTTTTATATCGGCAAGTTCAGAGTGGAATGGCCGATATTGCAATTTAAAGTTAATATTGGCCGATACCGATACCATGCAGATAATACCGTGCATCCCTATACTGAAGTTTGCCTAATAAACTAAAACTGAGTCATTAAAGTGAAAACAAGCAGAACAGTTGGTAAAAAGCTAAAGAAAGGCTGATATGGGCAAAACATAGGCTGTAATTAAAAGAGCACATGCTAAAAGCAGCAGAACAGTAGCTAAAAGTGGCAAAACTATTGCTAAGAGCTGAAAGCAGCAATACAGTAGTTGAACAATAAAAATGTTAAATAATAACTAAAAGTGGCAGAATGGTAATTAAAAATAACAAGAGTAATCGGCAGATTAACTAAAAGTGTTTATAAAGGTTTCAATGGAAACTTTTGTCCTCACTAAAGTTAAATATTTTGAAATATATACAAGTTACATAAACTTGAAAAAAATCCAAACACACTTTTGTGAATAGAACTGAACATTTTGATGTATGAATGGTTATAGATATTGTCAGATTGCAAATAAAGCGTATAGAAGAACCTATTCAGTCAACCTTTATTTAGGCAGGTTAATCTCATTGAGCCTCGAGGACTCATTTACAAGAGGGACCTGTCTACAAACTAAAGAATGAACAGTAAACAATGAACTATAAACAGTAAAACAACAGTGAGTTCATCAATATTTTTTTTAACATGTATACTACTATATATTTCAAATTATGTCATATGTAGTTAAAAAAAAATTTAGTCCTACATGTAGTCAGATGGTCAAAAAGTTTGAAACTGACTTGATTTGTTGCCTTCTTTTTAAGGATTATCTGGGGTTGTGCCTTACAGACAAATCCTCAATAATTCTGACCGCTTCGTTAAAGAGCATAAGTCATGTTCTTGTCAGAGGAGCTGGAAGTCATTTTGTAAACATCAAAAACACCAAATCTCTGTGTCCAACTCAGAAATGAGAGATTAAGCATTGAGAAGATGTAAAATCTTTGAAAAGTTTTCAGTCACTGGTTTTTGGCATTATA
>JBBPBX010034606.1:22212-32529 GCA_038048925.1 Garcialebias charrua
ATATAGCTTTTTTTAAGCAGTTGTAATCAAGAGAAGATTAGACAGCACCACATGTAAAGTGCTTATATAATACTAAAGTTTAGTCAGGGAAAAACAGCTGTCAGAGTTAACTTTCATGCTTAAAAAGTAAAGAAGTTTGTTTTTAAATAGATAAATGAAAGCCACAGTCATTTAATCTGTAAATCTAAGTAGAATTGCTTCATTTTTTATGTAATAGGTGCTTTTATGTTTGGTTCCTGAGAGGCTGAAGAGGAAAGATAAGTCTATTCATAGGATGCTGCGATGAGCCATGTTGGCAAAATGAATGGTAATAATGAGATTTGGACCTTTGCCTGCGGACTAACATTCAAGTTATCTTAATGTCAATTTAAAAGTGTCCAAGATTTTTATTTTTTCCTGAAGGAAGGGGAGAGTTCTCAGAAAGAGAGCGGAGAGGGAATACATAATTGGGGAGGGCTGTAGTTAGGAGGGAGGACGTGTCAGGACAACCGGATAAATGAGGGAGGTGAGAGAACATCAGAGTTAAAGGAAGAGTCGTGGAAAAAAGAGGGGAGGAGGAAGCTGTGGAGAGGAAGAAGATAAAAGTGGGAGTGAAGAAAACAGGGTAGCCCTGTGAGCCCAGCGGGGATGGGGTTCATTAACGCGCTTTTCACCACAGGCTCCGGCTGCTGAAGTAATGACGGGTGAATTCAGGAGGTCTGTGGCAGAGGGCAAACCCATCATCCACCAGATGTGTGTGAGCCTTTTCCAAAAAACAAAACAAAAAAAGTAACTCAGGGAGGCTCACAACTGTTTAATACGGATATTTCGAAATCTTTTTTTTTTTTCATTTTATGACCTCTATCAAAGGAGGAAACTTCCCTTCTCAAATAAATTGAGGAAGAAATGATCATTTTATTAGCGTTTTTCCTCAATATGGTCATATTTATTCATTATTTTTTGTCCGTTTAGGTCCAACATGCGCTGACATCCATGATCCTTGCCTTCCCACCAAGTGCCATGTGACTTCTCAGTGCAGAGCATTGCCCGAGGGAGGATATAAATGCGAGTGTCCTATGGGACGCGAAGGAAGACACTGCGAGAGAGGTGATCCCATGAACCCTTGTATCTTATGGAGGACGGAATGGGACAAAATGAAATAAATACATAATACATACATAGCAATTAAATGTATCGTTTAATTAATATATACATAATTAAATCATTAAATATACTATTAAATACACAATTAAATAATGAAATGTACCTTTTAAATTATTTATTTCATGATTTATTTATTTAATTTTGTCACTTTCCGCCCTCCAGTGACACCATGAAATTATGTTAACCGTCAGCCTCACTCGTCAAACTCAGTGGGCGGGACTAACCCTAACCCTGAAGCCTGATTGGCTGCTCCTCACAGCAAGCGGAGACAAATCGTCCACAGATCATTGATAGGCCAGAAAATATATTCTGAAAAAGACTTTAGGAAGCGGTAATTGTGTTTACGTGTATATGGATGGAACTTTTTTTCATCAGACCGAAGCAATGGATTTCACATGCTCAGCGTTAGTCCCGCCCACTGAGCTTGATGAGTGAGACTGACAGTTAACGTAATTTCATGGTGACACAAGAAGGTGTAATGTGTCAAAATTAAATAATCTAATAAATCATGAAATAAGTACTTATTTCATGAAATAAATAATTTAATTGTATATTTAATTATGTATTTAATAATTAAATTATACATTTCATTATATGTTCCTCATATGAAGAAGTGACAGATATTCTAACAGCATAAACCACGATCAATACAGTATATTGAAGTTATTGTGTTGATTAATTCTGAATTAACACAAATTAAAGAAAGTCTCTTCTGATTTGTGTCTCTTAATTCAAAATAAATGTACTGTAATAAAATAGTGTCCACTTGTCTCCTTGAGAGCTTCAAGAAAAGTGTAACACTCAAAGTTTCAGAGAGATGTGAAAAGGTGTAAAACCAAAAAGTCAGAGATCAGGTGTTCCACTACATGTATTTACTTATTTAATTTTGTCACATTCTGTCCTCCACAGTCTTGCTTAATTTCCCCTCCTTGGTGTTTGCATATTTTTGTCTCTTGTTTTTTTTTCTTCCCACTTCGTGACATTTCTATTCATCCTGTGATGAAACCCAAGGCTTCAGGTTTGGGGGTGATGTGGAGGTTCGTTACAGCTTTTGATTGGCCCCGTTGGGCCGTTCACCGCATCAGCTCAGCTCCGTTTGTTAGTAAGGAAGCCGAAACGTTCCCACCCTCGCTGCCTCTCCGCCCACAGGTTTTGTGTTCAAACTTGTTTGTTGGTACTTAGTTTCACTTGGCAGACCAAGGCGGGTAGACGGGAGAAAGACCACTTTTGAAGTTCATCATTAAAAGTTTTTGGCGGTGTCACATTCTGAAGTCTTTTCATTTTTCTTTCCCTCCCCGCCTGTGTAGTTGTTACGTAGAAGCTGACTTCTACAGCCGCAAATTAAAGAGAATATGCTGTAGTGCACTTTATTAACAAAAGAGAAGCACCTCTGGGGAATTTAGGAAAAACAGATGGGAGTAGCCTCCATCCAAGTACCGAGTCTCAAGTTAGCAGGTGATTAAAATAAATCAAGGTGAACCAAAATCGATGCCATGTGAGCGAGAGCATCTCCTATTCCAAAAGGCTATTTTTACACAGGAATCAATGAGATGACTAATCGCATCAGTCCTCCCTGCCCGCGGTGATTAATGGCAGCATCAGTCAGCCAGAGTGTCGGTTCCAGACAGGAGCTCAGAGATAAGAAGACAGTCGGGCGGACGTCCACTCTGAGGACCGCTCTCAGCACGGTTAAAAGGGCCGGTAGCTCAGAGGCTACTCATCCGGCGCCTGAAGGTGAGCGTAGTCATAATAATGAAGTGTTTGCATCTGAGCGAGTGTGTGAGCCCAGCTGAGCGGAGGTTTCCCTTCCAATTCAGCCGGGGTTTGTCAGTGCAGCTCGCCAACAGACACATTCACAGTCAAGGACTTTCCTCAAGGGTGTTCCAGTTTTATTGAATGGCCTACTTTCCTCTGCACTCTCACCCTGTGATCATCTAAATCATTGAAACGTACCTATGGAAATATGAACTCCAGGGTAGAGCTGTCATTTCTAACCCGAGCCAGTGCAGATTTGGACCAGACCAGGCCATAATAATGTGTGGGCCGGGCCGGTCTCGAGCTTTGATACGATTTTCATTTCATTTATTTATTTATTCATTTTATTAAAAAACACACAACAAACACATGTTTCTTGTATGGAAAAAGAAAATATAAAATAAAAGGCAGCAGAAAGAAGAAAATATCTTATTATGTCTGCCCCTTTTTTAAAATAAAAAAAATTTCAAACAATAATTATATATAAGTAATAATGAAAAAAAATGAATAACTCATCTCAATTTTCAAATTTCTAGATATAACACATTGAACTACTTCATACGTATTTCTTCAACAAATCACTCTTTATCATTTTCTTGAACACAAACACTGGCATTGCTTTTTTTCACATCACACTCCAAGTCATTCCACAATCCAACTCTCTGGAATGAGGTAGACTGTCCCTTCAAACTAGTTCTATATTGTGTCTTTACAAATACATCAGTTCCCTTTAGGTTGTAACAGCTTGATCTTTTAACAAAATGTGTCTGAATATTTAAGGGTAGTGCATTGTTATGAGCTTTATACATCATCATTAAAATATGGTAATCTACTAAATCATGGAACTTCAGTAATTTCAACTGAAAAAATAATATACTAGATGGATGACAGTAATGTTTTCTTGCAATAATCCTTATGGCTCTTTTCTGTAAAATAAAAATAGGTTTTGTAATAGTTTTACATGCTTTTCCCCAAACATTAATGCAATAAATTAAATGTGGAACAATGATGGTGTTATACAACAGATACAACACTTTGTCATTCATTAGGTCCCTAACCTTATACAGTACAGCAATGGATTTTGAATTTTTCATTTTTACAGAGTCTATATGTTTTTTCCAAGTTATTTTGTCATCAATGACAACACCCAAAAACTTGATCTCACTCACTCTACAGATCTACAGATTTTATGAATCAAACAGCACAAAATTTTTGTGGGGGCCTGTAATTACAGTTATTTTTTTTAAATCTTTATTCATTTCATAACAATAATAAAATACATAACATAACAATTAACATATCTGTAATTACAAAACATTGTAAATATGAAATGAAAGGCAGCAAATGAAGAAATAATCTTATAAAATCTGCTCCTTATTTATCTAATAAACCATTCAAACAAACATATTCAAAAAAATTGTCAAAACAAGTAAATAACTCAAGCGATATTTCAAATATCTAACACTTTTCATGAAATATATTCATATATATTTTTTAGCAATTGGATTTTTACCAGTTTTTTAAATACTGAGATTGATTTAGCTTCCTTAACATCTAACTCCAAATTGTTCCACAGTCTAACACCTTGAATTAGGGTAGTTATTCCCTTCAAACTGATTTCCCCTTAAGATTATAATTACTGGATCTTTTTACATAATTCATTTGGATATTAGAAGGCAATGTATTATGATGAGCTCTATACATAAATGACAAGATGTTATAATCCACTAAATCAGGGAACTTCAAAAACTTCATTTTACAAAATAATATATTTGATGGATGACAATAATGTTTACCTTTGATAATTCGTACAACTCTCTTCTGCAATATAAGAATGGACTTTGTAATTGATTTACATGCTTTTCCCCAAACATTAACACAATAGATTAAATGTGGCACAACAATTGTATTATATAACAAACACAATGCTTTGTCATTCAGTAGATACCTGACTATAAAAAAATTGCAATAGATTTTGATATTTTCTTTTTAACTGAATGTATGTGTTGCTTCCATGATAATTTATCATCAATGATGACACCCAAAAACTTCGCCTCATATACTCTACAGATTTCTGAATTTTCAATCTTGAATGAAACGTCAATTTAATCGGATAGGGTCGTGTTCAGGAAAAATGGCTACGGGCTGGGGCCATGTCAGGTCGGATTTTTTTAGGCCCGAATGCAACTCTACTCCAGAGTGTTTCGTTCAGTTTCAACAATGCTTTTTTCTCTTGTAGCTGCATTTATGTACAAATCATTAGCCGTGCATGGTGATGTATGTGACTGTCTAAACAATGGCAGCAACTAAGGAGCTGATTATTACAGCTGTCACAAAGATGTTCAAATGGAAAATGTAAATTTTAGTTACTTTATCGTTTCCTCTTGCTTGTAGGGTTTTTGATGGAATTTACTGCACATGCGAATCAACTAGAATTACTTAAATGTAAACAAAATGACTCCATTGTCAGATCATCAACCGTAGTAACGCTGGAACAGGTTCATGCATGTTGCTTTTGGCTTGTTATTGCCAGTCGCAGAAGTTGAAGCAGATTATGTTTTCACCCGTGTGTGTATGCATGTGTGGATTTGTTTGCTTGTCTGTGGCTTTAGCAGTATGTCTCATGAACGAGAGGAGGAATAATTATGCAACTTACAGATTGTAATCACTAAATGTACATCAGCAGCATGACAGCTCAGTGGTTGGCACTGTTGCCTCACAGCAAGAAGGTCCTGGGTTCAATCCCCAGTTGGACCTGGGGGTCTTTCTGGGTGGAGTTTGCATGTTCTTATCATGTTTATGTGGGTTTTTTTCCGGGTACTCTGGTTTCCCCCCCACAGACCAGAAACATGCATGTTAGTCTGCCTTCAAGCCCAGGTCTCACTTGCAAAAGAGATCTGTGATCTCAATGGGATTTGCCTGGTTAAATAAAGGTTAATAAAATAAAACATCTTCAATTGGATTCAACCTGATTCAAGATGGCTGCCACAGCCACATGACCCTGAAAATGGAAAACTAGTATAACTGAGTCATAGGGGTGCGAATCTCTCAGTGTCTGGAGAATCGATTCGATTCCGATTTTTGGTGTCACGATTCGATTCAATATTGATTTTTCGATTCAGAAATGATTTTTGATTCAGAAACGATTTTTCTATTAAAATTGTCATAAATTTAGTTTCAGTTTTGTAACTGGCAAGCTGAAAAGATTAAACAACAATGGAAACAAATAGAACATTTATTTAAAACAATAATTTTAGGTTCCTTATTGTATCAAATTTTTTGCATCGTTTGATATTTATATAAATACTGTAATAGGAACAAATAATGCATGAATGCATTCAATTCTGTAACTTAAATAACCAGTATTAGGTTAGCTTTTTGCTCTGTTACTTATAGAAGATTATTGTTTGAATTGATTGTTTGAACTTGTTTTGTTTTTGAAAAAAGGGGCAGATAAAATAAGATTTCTTCTTCTTTCTGCCACCTTTCATTTTATGTATTCTTTCATATACTATGAGATATGGTTTTATTTTCTTTATCTTTTGGGTTTTAATGTGAAAAAAAATTAATAATAATAATAAATTGATTTGGGGGCTTTTAGAATCGATTCTGAATCGCCAGGACTAAGAATCTAGATTCTTTGAAAAATCGATTTTTTTTTTCCCTGCACCCCTACTGAGTCATATTTACAGATATTGAGCCAAAACGTAGCAAGCTAATGGCTAAGACTGATTGTCATCACATATTCTGACCACTAAAAGATTTTTCAATATCTTTGTTTGAATTTTGACATTAACTCTATGGAGTTAACTATGTCTGTTTGCAAAATGTTAGCAAAATAACTGAACTTACACTTATTAGTGATTAATTTTAGGAGCCAACCCAATTCAAGATGGCGACCACAGCCTTCTGATTTAAGAAAATTCATTAATTGCATAATTTAATCAGTTTTACAAATATTATAATACATTTTGGTGTGGTTGTAGCCAAGAGGCATTCCTAACACAAACTCCAGGTATGTTTTGTTGACAAGCTCAGTCTTTTCCTGATTGTTCAGTCTCTACTGAAAACTTAACCTCTTGACCTATTGATCCATGTATCAGGCTGAACAAATGGGGGCGGGGGGGTGCACCTACACTGCTGTCTCAAAAATTAACTTCTGAGTGATTCTTTCGCTCCCGGAGAGCTTAGATTATAAAGGAATATCAGTCTGTTTCTCCCTCTTCTCCATGGTGTGTGCCATCATCATTAGCGGTCTTCTGCACAAAAGCTAATTAGCTTTCTCATCTCCGTCTTCCTTCTCCGTCCTGACTCAACTCAGATAATCCCTGCCAGTTACCTGCTTGCTGGCTTCCATAGGTACTGTATGTGCGTTTGAGTGTTTAGCATATCACAGGGCCCTGAATGATGGCAGTTTCTGTGCTATAAACAAATACCCCCGAGTGACACTTGAAGGATTTTTATTGTCAAGCCACTTGTTAGAAGATGGCACGGTGCCTGGCCTAATGACTCCAGACTGCCAGGCAGAGACACATCGCAAAGACATGAAATCGCTAAAAGGCCTGCCAAAATGCAATAGCTTCATTATATCACAGGTCCCAGATGTGTGTTAAACTCTCCATGTCTCCAAATGTTCTTTGTCATCCAGTGGCGTGCTGTGTAATCAGTCTGGCATAAGTACTTCTGCTTTTCTTTTCTTCTGTTGAGAAAAAGTCCTATTCCCAAAGGCTGTATTCTCATGAATTTATCTCTGACAGGTCCCTCAAAGATATACTGTACAACAATCCCTGAATTTTAATTCTGTCAGAAACCAAACAACAGAACCTGGATTTGAATCTAATCTCTTTGTTTTTTCAGTGGTTGAGAGAAAAGGGTCTTACATGCCTCTGTTCAATGGAGACTCGTACCTTGAGCTGAAGGGGCTTCATCTCTACGGCCATGATCTGCGGTAAGTCCCACCTCTTCAAGTGAAACCTACAGAGGGAGGCTTTAGAGACATTGCTGAACATAAAATATGATGTAGTTTTCATAAATTGGGCTTATTCTGAGCCTAAAGCCTAGAAGTGTAGTGCTTTCGCTGGAGTTTTAGACGTGTGTGTAAAATTTGTGCCACAAATTTTCACTCAAAATAGTCTGAGTCAATGCAGGCATCTCAAACCCATCTGAATTTTGTCATGGGTGTCTTATACCTATCTCAAGAACATTGAGATGTATTTTGACATCTTATAAAATGCATTTAAAGCAAATGTTGAGGTCTAAAAACCACAGCAATAGTCAAAAATATTTAAGAAATTGGTCCAAATATGCCAATATTCATTTCTAAAGTGTACTTCAGTAGGTTTAAACATAAATGTGGTGCCGGCCGCCAAGGTGGGTACAGAACAGCTGAGGCGGGTACGCTCTAGATCATACGTGTCAAACTCAAGGTCCGGGGGCAAAATGTGGCCCTCGTTGATATCTTATCTGGCCCTCAAGATGATGTGTGAAACGTAAAATACTTCTATCTCTTAAATTTTTTCAGTAACCTTTGATTATGATGTAGAAATCACAACAGAGAACATCAAATGAGACCAATCAAGCTCTTGCTGAGGAACCTGTGACCAAGAAAATATGCTGGGTATCTGATTTGAGTTAATGTATTTTCTTAAATTGGCTCTTAGTTTGAAAAATATCTTATTTTGGGCCCCTTTTGTAAGTGAGTTTGACACCCCTGCTAGATGGAGTTGGACAACAAAATAATGGGCATAGTTTTGCAAACCGTCTACAAGACAGTAGGCCAACTGGCCGTTCAAAATGCGGCCTCGTTACTTGCTGGTTACAAACACTTCGAATTCATCCTCCCATCCATTTTCTTTACTCACTATTTACTTTCTGGGTTGTGTTGGGGCTGGTGCCTATCTCCAGCCTTCGTTGTGCGGGAAGCGGGGTATGTCTTTGACTAGTCGTAAGTCCATCAGAGGCCTTTTAGAGAAAAACGGGACAATTGGCCTTTCACACTCCTCAACGGCTCCACCGTGCCTCCACTCAGAATTCAATGAAAGTGAAATGGATTTTTTTTCTTGCAATTTTCTCTCATTTTTGAGTGGTCTCCTAGTGTCCAACAGTCACCTTTATCATTTTCTACCATGTTAAATGTAAATTTACATGTAAAGAGATAGAGCAAGACAGTGTGCATCATTTGATAAATATTGAGTACGGTTGTTAATCTGTAAAGGAAGTTTGTTCACTTCTTTTTGTGTGTGTGTGTGCTTTATCTGCAGTCAAAAAATCAGCATGACGGTAGTTCTCATGGCCAATGATTCCAGCGGTTTGATCTTCTACAACGGCCAAAAATTGGATGGAAAGGGAGATTTTATCTCTCTGTCTTTGAATAATAGGATATTGGAGTTTCGCTACGACCTGGGAAAGGGACCAGCTACCATCAGGTTCATTTCATTTAGGAGTTCAGATGATTTACAGTCAAAAAGGATATACGAAACACACCAACAGTGGTATTGTAATTAGCTTCTTTTTTTTTCTTTCCTAAAGTACAGTTGTATGTGTGTTTGTGATTCAGGAGTAAGGAACCTATCCAGCTGAAGGTGTGGAACACCGTCAATCTGGAACGCTCACTCCGCAAAGGAGAGATCATGGTTAACAAGAAGGACCCTGTTCGAGGAGAATCCCCTGTAAGAAACAGCAAGCTAACAAGCTCCTGGCAATGGTTGTCCTTCTTTCAGCATGCAGAACCATTGGTCTTCTGCTTAGCCTTGCTTCTGCCAGTGTATACTCATACATGTGCTTATATCCCATCAATGCTACAACCATCATAATGGTACTCTCAAGTTTCTGCTTTAGATGCAGATATGTTCCTCCGTGACAGAGATGTTCCACCCGGATTCACATCGCACGGTTTCATGGGCTTGTTTTAATGAAAATATGTCACTCTCTCCACATATCTGTAAAGGTAGAAGAGAGAGCATCAGATACAGAGGGTCAGTTTGACAAGCTGTCTCAGTTTTGTAATCCACCTCTTTTAAACTCTCAGCCTTTCAGCTTGTTCACTTCCTAGAGATAAAACATGCCTCGGCAGTGGTGGCTTGACAATTGCCAGCAGATAAGGGAGATACAGTAAAAGCAACAAAAAGTGTGTACAGTAGTCCCTCGCTATTTCGCGGTTCGTTTCTTGCAGTTTTTCAAAATAAGATTGGACATAACACACAAATGACTGATTTATGGATGAGTTGCATGACCGGCATGGCATTTTTATTTAAAATAAATTATTTTAAATTATTTAACATACTGCTGCAGGATAAACTTCCTGCAGAGAGGAGGAGTGGGCGTGGCCAAGAGCGCTTGCAGTTGGCAATGAGCAGAGGAGACAGGGAGCTGAAATCTTGATATTCTGTGCTCTTTTAGAGAGTTTAGAAACATCGTTTA